>CM077294.1:46682751-46922751 GCA_039654925.1 Anguilla pacifica
TAATCATCACTGAAAAGTATTCAGTTTATTCTGTTCTAGACATTATTTGAAGTGACATGGGAAAAAATATGAATTTGAGTGGGAACCCTGATTTTTAGTTCTGAACTTCTGAAACTAAAATCCACAAACCCATTCACGCGCTGAGAAGGGTAGCAATTTCAACCTCCCCTCTTACTCCTTCTAGTAAGTCTGTGATTCTCCTAGTCGTTTGAACTAGTCTTGGGACCGCTGTCGCGTTTCGTACGCAGGGCGTTCAGTCACCAGCTTCTGACTGTCCGGTGTGGGACCTTCAGAGACGGTGCAGATCTGCGGCTGATCAGCCTCTTCCTCCTGTGTTGTTTTTCCTCTCTGTCTGTCCCTGGTCATCTGATCCGAGTTGGGCTCTTTTGTGATGTTTGCAATCCTGTTGTCATGTGGTTCACTTTTTTTTTTTTTTTTTTTTTTAGCATACAGGAAGACAACACTTCCCCATTTTATGTTAAAGCATTTACTCTGGTACATTTTGCTTGGTGAAGAGACTACTTGGAAATATTTATATCTTAGTTTTTTTTTTTTTCTTCTTTTGGCTGAAACGAGCTTAAGAACCACAAGATTGCAAACATCATAAAACGGTAAGGACATCAATGAGAGCAGGCTCAGCAGTAGCTTTTGGAACTACAAAGAAAATAATGTGAGCATAAGATTTCACAGTGATTTTGTGGATGATGTCACCTGCATTGAAATTGGCTGACAGGATAAAACATGTAACTGGTGAAAAGCAGCACCATAATGTGTAAGTAAATAAGAATAGCATGATGCTGTAGAACTTTAATTCAGAATAACTGCCTCCTGTGTTTATGATTTGCTGTACTAAAATGTAGATAGAGAGGAGAGGGCTAGGACTGTTTATAGTGGTGGAATGTATCAGTGTGTCTTAAAAGCCATTTTTTCTGTCAGTTTGAATTTTTTTCAAAGGGAAATAATTACCAATAATCCTTATCATGCGATTATATGCGTTATTGCAAAGTACACTAATGGCTTCTCTTTCCTTTGATTCAGGCCATGAACCTGGTAAGTGCTGGTTTTTGATTTTAGCAATCTGCTTCACTTGCTTGGCTGAGCCAATGAAACGCTGCCGCTCTCCTGCACAGCAAGCCGCCAGTGTGAGCATGGCCCAATCACACGCTGCCCCTCCCCCAGGCTCTCTAATATACCCCCTGTCGCTCCTCCCCTTTCCCCCACATCCAGGAACGCTGTCAGGGATGTGACCTTTTCTCGTTATTAACCCACACAAAGATCCATTCAGCAGTACCAAGCAGTGTAGCTCGTCTGGGTTCGTCCTTTTTTTTTGCGTAGCTGGTGGATTTTTGGAGGAACCGTAAACCTCGCTAAAATTGATTTTGACAACTAATTGCTAAAATGCATCAAGGCTTACTGCTATTTCTTTGATATGTGATCAAAAAATGCCACCTCTCTGCTATTCATATTATTCTTCGTATATACTGTATTTATCCCTTTGAAAAGCACAAATGCAGTTTATCCAGAATAATGGAATAATATATCTCAGCGGTTGTGAAATAGTTCAGACACAGCTGAGTGCTCTCCTGTTGAACTCAAGGCAAGATGCAAGAGAGTAACGTAGCAGTACATTTAGGTTCCTCGTGCGAAGAGGATACAGGTATTTTAAAAACTGGTTTAGGGTACAGAGGGTACTTCCAACTTTAGCATTGCCTTCCCCTGAAATTGCACTTTTACCAGAGTCCTAGCATGTGTAGATGGACACCATCTTAGGGTTTCTGCTGAAGTGGCACATCTGAAGATTTTATGTGATTGTATGTACGTGTGTGTGTGGGTGTGTGTGTAATGGATATATGGGCACCATACTACAAGAAAAGAGGTGCTAGAAAAGGTTCTTACAAGGACAACCAAATTGATTCCTGGTTTGAAAGATAAAAGCTATGAGAAAAGACTTGAGGTGCTTAATCTCTTCAAGCTTAGTAAAAGGAGACTCAGGGGTGATTTGATTGAGGCTTTTAAATTCATAAAGGAGATCAACAAAAGATTCTTCAGGTTGAGGTCTGCTAGTAGAACGAGGGGACATAAATGGAAATTAGCAAAAGGTAAATTCCGCACAGACATTAGGAAGATTTTTTTACACTGAGAGTGGTCAGTGTGTGGAATAGCCTGCCTGGTCATGTAGTAGAGGCAGAAACTCTGGGGATTTTCAAGACCAGGCTTCAGGCTTACAAGATCTAGTCTGTAGGCGATCAGAGCACTAGGTACTATTTAGTCAGGAAAATTGCAGGCATTGTTCGGATGAATGGCATGTTCTCGTCATTTTGTTGTTATTAGAGAAGTCTTTGAAGTCCTTTATCGCTGACTGAACACAGTATAGTGATGGAGAATGGCTTGATGTCCACAGAATTGCATAATGCATTCTATACAGTGTTATTGACGTTGCAGTGTGGACTAAAGTTGCTTATATATTTTTTTTATGCAAATACAATGCGTTTTAGCTGTCTCTCTGTTAAGTGGTGTTATTTTTTTATTTAAACTATTAGCCAGTAGAAATTGAAATGTATTTTTTTTGTGAACAGCCAGTGTAAATGATCTGAGAGATCAAAGGCCTTTCTTTAGCTTAACCGTGCTGTTACCATGGGGATTTTCTGCCTGCTCAAAACCCATCTCATCAGGTGTAAGCCCATAATGCCCATTACAGAAACTACTGTGTCTGTATTTTTCAGCTAGTCTTTGCCAATGGACTGTTTTAATGTCCTTGTACTTAGAGCATATGGAATCTATGAAATAGTTACACACATGAAATTAATTCTCGAATAAATGCTTACTTTTTAGGTTCTCTAGTGTGGTGATAAAGTTTTGACATTGGGTCTTGAAAGACATAACTTACTAAACTGTAAAACAGAAAATGTTTTACCTTCAGCACAGTTATTTTTTCTTCTCATTTGCTGTAGTATTCTGTCAAAATGCACATCCTATAATCTGACTATGGCACAAAACTCATTTTAAGTTACTTATGACCTGGAAACCACTGGTGATTTTTGCTGCTCATCACTGGAAATGTTTATGGCGTAGGAATGAAAGCACCTGCTCTCTTTTTCTCTCCTCTTTTTTCCACGACTGTCGTTATCCTCTGTGGGCACTCTTGTACCTTTGTGTGACACATCTCTCTCTCCGCCTCTTTCCCTGATGTGGTGATGATGTTTCTGTCATCTTCTGAACATCTTCTGTTCATTTCCTGATTGGAAAAATATTCCAAGCTGTTCAATAACATTGCTCTCCATCTCAGTGTAAATCAATGTATTAATATAACATGTGTATTATATGTATATGCACTTAAATGCAAGTGTATTGGAAACGTGAAATGATTTTTGATATTTTGGCTCTCTGGATTTGAACATTGAATTTCAAATAAAACAATGAATATGAGGTTAAATTGCAGAATGCCAGCTTTAAATTGAGGATATTTACACTCATCGGGTGATCCTTGTAGGAATTGCAGCTTTTTTATACATAGTCCCCCCCCCCCAGTTTAGGTGAGCAAAAGTAATTTGGCAATTGGCTGCTCAGTTGTTTCTTGGCCAGCTTTGTGTCTTTGTATCAGTTAGTTCATGCAGAAGAAACCTGCAAAAGGTCTGGAGTTGATTTGAGGTATGGAATTTGCATTTGGAATCTGTTGGTGTTGTCTCTCAACATGAGGACCAAAGAAGTGTCAATGCCAGTAAAGCAGGTCATCATGAAGCTGAAAAATCTGAATAAACCGATCAGAGACATAGCCAAAACATTGGGTGTTGTGCCATGCCATTGGGTATGGTTAGCGAGCAAGAATGCACTGGTGAGCTCAGCAATAGCAACAACATGGTAGTCCACAGAAGACCACTGTAGTGGATGACCGAAGGATCCTTTCACTTGTGAAGAGAAACCCTTTTTCAACCGTTGGCCAGAACAAGAACACCCCAGGATGTAGGCATAGATGTGTCAAAGACTACCATAAAGAGGAGACTACGTCAGCATATCCTCAAAGGGTTCACTGCTGGATGCAAACCACTGGCAAGCTTCAGGAATAGAATGGCCAGGTCAAGAAAAATAAATGAAATTTCTTGAACAAAAACTTGTACCAAAGTGATAGACAGAGAGTGTGGAGGAATATGATGACTTAATTTCAGAATATGTTGATCTGTCCAATTACTATGTGTAAAAAGATCCTACAATGATCACCCAATTACCTCAAATTGATTTCTGCACTTACATTTCACATTCATTTTGCTGGAGTGCTGAGCCAAAATAACAAAAAAAATGTTTTTTTAATTATTATTACTTAGCATGATAAAATTAAATAAATGTCCTCTAGGACATTCCATTGATCTGGAATATTAAATAGAACACAATTTTATTTCAGAATTTCTTGTCAGACAAGACTATATAATGGCTGCTGTTTGAGAAATTAAACCAATTCAATTATAAAATAAGTGTACATGGAATTTGTGGATAGTGGAGGGCTGTGCTAACAGTTCAGTACTCATTTCCTGCAGTCTTTAAAATCCTTACGTCCCCTGTTAGAGGCTGTGAAGGACCATGGTTGAGTCCCCATGTGGAGCCCCCCCTCTCTGCTTTCTACTTCCTGTGCAGGATCAAGCCTCTAAAGACAAGGCCCTTCAGAACATGGCCGCCCTGTCGTCGGCTCAAATCGTGTCTGCCAGCGTGATGAAGAGCCAGCTGCCCCCCCTGCCCCAGCCCCCCTACCCTCCACCAGCCAGGGTGAGCACCACCGTGAGCCCAACCTTAACCCCAACCCACCCCCCCCCCCAACTTACCCCTAACCCCAACCCCAGCTCTAACCCTGACCGTACCCACCACCAACCAGGGTAAGCAGCACTGCCATAGCAGTAGTAGTATCAGTAGCTGTACCTGTAGTTATAGTAGTTGCAGGTGTAGTTCTTGTAGTAATTGTATATTATTCTAATAATAATAATAATAATAAACATTGTAAGATATGTCCATGTCTCTTAACTCATTTTACTCTCCCATTTTGTCCACAGTTTTGGCCAGGCCCTATACCAGGACAGCCTGGCCCCTCTCAGGAGTGAGTATGGATTATTTCTGGCAATAAATAAATAACTGGGAAGTAGCGTCACAGTCAGGCCCCTTATACCATGTTCAGACAGTGCTCTCTCTGACCCCATCTTACACCATGTTCAGTGCTTTCTCTGACCTCATCTTACACCATGTTCAGTGCTCTCTCTGACCCCATCTTACACCATGTTCAGTGCTCTCTGACCCCATCTTACACCATGTTCAGTGCTTTCTCTGACCCCATCTTACACCATGTTCAGTGCTCTCTCTGACCCCATCTTACACCATGTTCAGTGCTCTCTCTGACCCCATCTTACACCATGTTCAGTGCTCTCTCTGACCCCATCTTACACCATGTTCAGTGCTCTCTCTGACCCCATCTTACACCATGTTCAGTGCTTTCTCTGACCCCATCTTACACCATGTTCAGTGCTCTCTCTGACCCCATCTTACACCATGTTCAGTGCTCTATCTGACCCCATCTTACACCATGTTCAGACAGTGCTCTCTCTGACCCCATCTTACACCATGTTCAGTGCTCTCTCTGACCCCATCTTACACCATGTTCAGACAGTGCTCTCTCAGACCCCATCTTACGCCGTGTTCAGTCCTCTCTCTGACCCCATCTTACACCATGTTCAGTGCTCTCTCTGACCCCATCTTACACCATGTTCAGTCCTCTCTCTGACCCCATCTTACACCATGTTCAGTGCTCTCTGACCCCATCTTACGCCGTGTTCAGTGCTCTCTCTGACCCCATCTTACACCATGTTCAGACAGTGCTCTCTCTGACCCCATCTTACACCATGTTCAGTGCTCTCAGACCCCATCTTACACCATGTTCAGTGCTCTCTGACCCCATCTTACACCATGTTCAGCACTCCCTCTGACCCCATCTTACACCATGTTCAGACAGTGCTGTCTCAGACCCCATCTTACACCATGTTCAGTGCTCTCTCTGACCCCATCTTACACCATGTTCAGTGCTCTCTCTGACCCCATCTTACACCATGTTCAGTGCTCTCTCTGACCCCATCTTACACCATGTTCAGTGCTTTCTCTGACCCCATCTTACACCATGTTCAGTGCTCTCTCTGACCCCATCTTACACCATGTTCAGTGCTCTCTCTGACCCCATCTTACACCATGTTCAGTGCTCTCTGACCCCATCTTACACCATGTTCAGACAGTGCTCTCTCAGACCCCATCTTACGCCGTGTTCAGTCCTCTCTCTGACCCCATCTTACACCATGTTCAGTGCTCTCTCTGACCCCATCTTACACCATGTTCAGTGCTCTCTGACCCCATCTTACACCATGTTCAGTGCTCTCTCTGACCCCATCTTACACCATGTTCAGACAGTGCTCTCTCTGACCCCATCTTACACCATGTTCAGTGCTCTCAGACCCCATCTTACACCATGTTCAGTGCTCTCTCTGACCTCATCTTACACCATGTTCAGACAGTGCTGTCTCAGACCCCGTCTTACACCATGTTCAGTGCTCTCAGACCCCATCTTACACCATGTTCAGTGCTCTCTCTGACCTCATCTTACACCATGTTCAGACAGTGCTGTCTCAGACCCCATCTTACACCATGTTCAGTGCTCTCTGACCCCATCTTACACCATGTTCAGCACTCCCTCTGACCCCATCTTACACCATGTTCAGACAGTGCTCTCTCTGACCCCATCTTACACCATGTTCAGTGCTCTCTCTGACCCCATCTTACACCATGTTCAGACAGTGCTGTCTCAGACCCCATCTTACACCATGTTCAGACAGTGCTCTCTCAGACTCCATCTTAAACCATGTTCAGATAGTGCTCAAGTGTTTGACGTGTTAGCTGGTGACTACTGGCAGACGTTGTAGTGTGGCACTGTTGCTTCAGGTTGCAAATTGATTTAATTTGAGTCACACCAACTGCATTCCTATTGGATAACTTTGTTCAAAAGAAATGCCACGAGGCTAGTCTAACTCACATTGACGTTCTTTAAGCCTATAATCCAGCTGATGAAGGAATTATTTCATTTGGTTTATATATTTATATAATTCTGCAGTTGATGGTCGTTTCTCACTTGCATAGTTTTATTGTCCAGTGAAGATCAAAAGATATATATGTACTTTGTCGCCACATATGCCAAATTCTCTCTTAACTACAGAGCGTGTGTAAGTAAGATGAAAACAGTGGTGTGTATCTCACAGATGTGCTTTCTCATTTTCAGCATTAAACCATTTGCACAGACCCCGTACCCCAACCTAACAGGCCCCATTCCCGCTCCCATATCAAGTGAGTACCAAGCAATGCTGTTCACGCCAGAATAAACGAATAGGCAAGCACAACATGTCGAAAGATGTGTTCTGGCTGTTGAGTGTATATACAGATAATAAAAGAGTTGATTGGTCCTGTTGTCTGACTTCTTACCATAGGTATGCAGGTTTGATTCCGGCATTGTTTTACTGTTGTATTTTTGAAAGTGCAGCATTTAGTCTGAAGCGTGTTTATTGATAATGTGTGTGCTTGGAGCAATGTACGGCTTGTACATTGCTCCAAGCACACACATTATCAATAAACACGCTTCAGGGAACGGCTTGTTCGCTAAGCCAGGGATTCCCAAATTGTCGGTTGGGAGCCACTGGAGGGGTACGAGAGAGTTTATGGAGGTTCATAAGAAAAATAGAAAGAATAACTTTCTGTATATTATGTCATTCATAATCCATAATCATTCACATCAGTCAGATAAGCCAGTGCTCTCGTTACATGTGCAGCACTTGTTACAGTGGGTTTGAATTTGCTTTTACGCTAAAAACATGCATTTTGCGTATGAGCATGTTAAGCTAAATTTTAAGAACAGGCGGATCATAGAAAATGTAAGTGTAGATCTACCTCATTAAAATAACCCCAAATATTGCATCAAGAATAAGTACAGCAGGGAATCTCATGCTTAGGGGTAGTTGTTTGGTAGTAGTTTTTAACTGAAAGTAATGAATTAAACCATTAATAAAAGGTTTATGAAATATTTAATTAAACCAATAAACCTTGATGTAGTAATAATAGAGTTTGACTTTTCATTGAATTGTAACCTTGCATCAGTAATAATGAGCTTGATGAAGCATAATTGCAGATGCTACTTCTAGTTTGGTTGCCAAGGTAATTTGTCAATTTGAAAATGAAGTGCTACCATTCTTGAGAACCATGTTTATGTCATTGAGAAGTTAGTGAGAATCATGTTTATGTCATTGAGAAGTTCATGAGAACCATATTTATGTCATTGAGAAGTTAGTGAGAATCATGTTTATATCATTGAGAAGTTAGTGAGAATCGTGTTTATGTCATTGAGAAGTTAGTAAGAATCATGTTTATATCATTGAGATGTCATGGGAAATGGGACTGATTGTCATCCTTCCATCCCCCCCTTGTGCCCCCCCCCCCAGCGTACGAGCCCCTGCCCACCCCGCTCCCCCCGGCCGCCACCGCGGTGCCCGTGTGGCAGGACCGCACCATCGCCTCCTCCAAGCTGCGCATGCTGGAGTACTCGGCCTTCATGGAGGTGCAGAGGGACCAGGACACGGTGAGGAGGAGCTCCATCCCCCCCCCGAGCAGGCCCACCCCTTCCCCCACCCTCACACCAGGGGCCAATACATATCTGCATTCAGTTTGCACTGAATACTTGAGTAGTTGTATTACAGAGCATTTCTAGATGCCTACAAATCTGAATACCAGTGAGAAGGGAGGATAAGGGGGGTTCACATCGGATCGGGTGAGTGGTGACACGCTGGCCCCTCCAACTCTCTGTTTAATGGGCGGTACTATGAAAATAGTGCCGGCAGATTCCGTGGCATAGATAGCACTGTGATCAATACGAGCAAGTGACAAAGCCTACCACGGAACACAGCCGGCACCTGATTGGATAGATGCTGGGCGGTCCTTGGTTTTGGTTCCTCTTTTCAAAAGGGAAGAGCGTTGATAAACTTTCTCTTTTTACACCTGAACTGTTCACCAGAATATATTTATGAAAACATCTGAGGTGAGAAATAGGCAATGTATTGGCAACTGGCAGTTGCTGAATCGGGAAATAGGCAATTGCTGAATCTTGGTTCATATTTGATCTGGAACACCTAGTTTGAAAGTTTGATCTGAGTTTTGTCAGGAAGAGTGAGCTATGTTGGAGCTTGTTTGACTTATAATGTTCTGTAGTAGACATGCGGAACTGATAATTCATCATTGAATAATTCATAATTGAATATGGAGGCTAAATGCTGGCTTAGTGCTGGCAATGTTAGCCTTTCAGGTGTCCTTCAGTGCACACACATCAATGTCAACTGTCCAATAAAAAAATGAGTCGGTTAAGGAAGAAAAATTGTATATCCTCTTAAAGTATGGGGGCTCAGTGACTGTTCTTTGTATTTAGAATCAGTCTTTTTGGTCTCCTTTACTGGAGAGGGTTTACTATTAATGAATGCATTATGCTGCATGTCTGCTGTTACTTGAACACGTTTATGCTTGGCGACCTGCATCTCAAGCTCCTCCTTCTGTCTCCCCCACTACAGTACAGCAAGCACCTGTTTGTTCACATCGGGCAGACAAACCCCTCGTACAGTGACCCGCTCCTGGAGGCTGTGGACATCCGACAGATCTACGACAAGTTCCCAGAGAAGAAGGGAGGCCTCAAGGAGTTGTATGAGAAGGGCCCACAGAACGCCTTCTTCCTGGTGAAATTCTGGGTGAGCATCCTGCCATAGGACCCCTGGGTCCTGGTCAAATTCTGGGTGAGCATCCTGCCATAGGACTCCTGGGTCCTGGTCAAATTCTGGGTGAGCATCCTGCCATAGGACCCCTGAGTCCCGGTCAAATTCTGGGTGAGCATCCCGCCATGGGACCTGTAGGTCCTGGTCAAATTCTGGGTGAGCATCCTGCCATAGGACCCCTGAGTCCCGGTCAAATTCTGTGTGAGCATCCAGCCATAGGACTCCTGAGTCCCGGTCAAATTCTGGGTGAGCATCCCGCCATAGGACCTGTGGGTCCCAGTCAAATTCTGGATGAGCATCCTGCCATAGGACCCCCTGAGTCCCAGTCAAATTCTGGGTGAGCATCCTGCCATAGGACCCCTGAATCCCGGTCGAATTCTGGGTGAGCATCCGGCCATAGGACTCCTGAGTCCCGGTCAAATTCTGGGTGAGCATCCGGCCATAGGACCCCTGGGTCCTGGTCAAATTCTGGGTGAGCATCCTGCCATAGCACACCTGGGTCCTGGTCAGATTCTGGGTCAGCATCCTGCCATGGGACCCCTGGGGAGGAGTGATAAATTTAATTTCATCCTGCAAACAACTAGGCACATACCAAGTAGTTTATTACAAAAATACACTTAAGACATAATTCCTTTTCACTTTCTGGTAGAAAATCCAGCTAAAGTCCAAACTTGTACGTGAAAAAAAACGACCCAAACCCAGCCCGAAACCAGACACCCTGCCGGGTCCCCTCGGACTCGGGTCAGGTTGCGGACCTCTGGACTGAACTGACCGCGCTTGCGCCCCCTGCAGGCGGACCTGAACAGCAGCGGTATGCAGGACGGGCCCGGCTCTTTCTACGGTGTGAGCAGCCAGTACAGCAGCACTGAGAACATGACCATCACCGTCTCCACCAAGGTCTGCTCCTTCGGCAAGCAGGTGGTCGAGAAGGTGGAGGTGAGGCCTCTTCCCGTTTCCTCAGGGTGACATCGCGGAAACAGTCTTACTTAACATGCTTTTCCAAGCTAATTATTAATGTGAGAATTCTCTTTTGTTGTAACAAAAGTTATATTTATTTTAACGTGTTAATATGCAAGTACATCTTAATTTACTGGCCCAGCATCAAGCCAAATTCCTGTCAGTGTATGGACGGCTTTAACAGGGGTTTAGATCTGAATCTCACTGGATGGCTAATTCTGTGCGTGGCTAACCTTGCGCGGCCTGTCCCCTCGCAGACGGAGTATGCCCGTATGGAGGGCGGCAGGTGCGTGTACCGAATCCACCGCTCCCCCATGTGCGAGTACATGATCAACTTCATCCACAAGCTCAAGCACCTGCCGGAGAAGTACATGATGAACAGCGTTCTGGAGAACTTCACCATCCTGCAGGTAACCAGCCTGTTCGAGTCAGTTCAGCACTGGGTGGGAGTGTGCTTTTTATTATTTTTTCTATTTTATTCGGTTTTTAAGAGAAGAAATGTAGTCTTAGGTCTGGCTCACACAATCTGATTTTCAGTGGGTGCCTGCCTACAGAGTGTGAGGCAAAGGGAAAATGAGTTAACGTTTCCTCTCTCGTCGCGCAATAACAGATCCCGCGGTTGATTGCGCACCCGCGTGCAGCCTTCCTGTGCGTGTCGCGTCCGTCGGGTCAGTGCTGTAACCGCTGCTATAATGGCACCGGTCCACTGGCGGTTTACTGAGTGGGCGGGATAAAAGAAGCAACATCTAGCCTTTCGCTAGTGTGGGCACTCAAAACTTCACAGAGGAGTTAGGGCACAGTTACAATATAGCTTTCTAAATTGGAGAAGGCATAAAAATGAGGATAAAATAACATTTTTTTAACAAATGACAAAAATAAAATGTGTTAATTTGTTAATTGTTGTGCTTTCTGCTCTGTTTCCGCTTCAGGTCGTGACAAACAGGGACACCCAGGAGACCTTGCTGTGCATAGCGTTTGTTTTCGAGGTGTCGACGAGCGAGCACGGGGCGCAGTACCACGTCTACCGGCTCGTCAAGGACTGAGGGTCCCTTCGGGGCGGGGGCAGGGGGGCGGGGCGAGCGGGCCGGGCAGCCGAAAATCAGACCGCCCGATTTAAAAATCTGTTAAACCAAAAAAAAAAGAAAAAAAACATGCATACAAACACAAACACACACACACTCATACACACACACACAAACACACAGGCAACTGCTCAACAAAAACAGACAGAAATATGTATATTTTATAGCACAGTGGGTATTTTCTACTATCATTACTAATTTTGTAAAATAGGAATTGTATGAAGTTTAAACAAACAAAAAAAATGAAACAAAAACTAAAAACTATGCACTACTTTGTGTAAGGGCAATTTTTTATATATATATTTAAATATGTTTAAAAAACAAAGCAGGTTACATCAGTCATGTTCCTTAAAAATATATGTTTTCAGGGATGATGTTAATCTTTTTTTTTCTGTATTGTGGGAATGAGGAAGTTTCATATAGTGTGTTGGCATTTCCGGGGATTTCCGGTGAGAAGTCCCTCTCTGGGCCTCGTGGCGTGGGAAGGTTTCAGGAAGAGAAGGTACCCCCGGCAGTGGCCGTGAGCGAAGACAGACAGCGGAGCAGGAACATTGGATACATTGTTAGTATTCAGCACGGAAGTGCAGAAGGACAGAAAACCTTAAACAAGCTACCAAGTGGCATGGATACGTCAAACACGTCGTGCCAAGTGCCCTTTTCCAAAGACAAGTGACAAAGCAGATCGACGTGGAGTGCCTTTTGTAAAGCTGATCACTACCTCTTGTCTTGGATAAGGAGAAACCGAGAGAAGAGCAACCATGGCTTGAAACCAGAGGACTTATTTTGGCGTTTTGGAGTTTCGGAAGCACACTTCTTTTTGGCACATGTTGAAATTGGGGACAAAATTATGAAAGACTAAAGACCTTGTGAATTCATTGCTTTTCTGTACAGAGGTTTCCTTTGGCGATCGGCCTTTCTCTTCACCGATGTAGTCGGCTATTTAACTACCAAAATTTTGTTTGATTTTAGGTTTTCTTTTTCTTTTTTTTTCTTTTCTTTTTTTAAAATCTTTGCTTGGTTTTCTTAACTAACTCAAAGCAAATGCGAGTCGGGGCTGAGAATTTCTACCTCCTGGTGCTTCGTGATTATCGCAAGTTTTTTTTATTATTATTACACAAGCCTTAAAAGAAGAGGTGATTGGAATGGCAGGACACGGTACCAGGCCCAGCCTAGTCATCAGCAGGAGTACTCCCAGCACTTATCAGATCCTGTCTGCCCCTGACGCAGGTGTGATTGCTTTGTGTAGACACCGTTGCTTTGCTGATCTCTGTGAGGGAAGCTTCAGGCTTCAGGAGAAAGTACTGTGAAGTTGAATCCAGGGTAAAGTAAAAAAAAATAATAAAAAGATGTGTTTTTTTGTTATTTTGTAAACCACCTTTATACAAAATCAGTCACCTTCACCCTTCCCCCTCACGGTTTCCGGGCAAAAACAATAAACTAAAACAAAAATCTAAAACAATAAAAGACAAAAGAAAGCAAAATGCCGCGACCACTTTCCCGTGCGCCACCCGTAGCTGACCCACCTAACCGGCCAGGTCCAGCTCCTCCAGCATCCCAGCTGAGGATTACTTTCTTTGTCTTTTGTGCTCGAACGAATCTTCAGAAATAAAACGAAACTGAAATCATAACAGCTCTCTCTGTGTGAGCTCCCGGTCTCGGCCCCGAACTGTGGAGAGCAGCACGACTTTAAGCACCTGGGCTGATTAGCTAACGCAACCCAGGGGAGTGTGCTCTCTCCACCAGCCGGGGCAGCCGAGACCAATCCGCCTCTCCAGCAGATCGAATGCCACAGGATGGTTGCTATGGGAGTATCTGTTACATTAAAATAGTCTGGGGACATTTTTTTTTTGCCATCATTTCTGTCAGTCTCAAACAGTACAATGACTACAGCTTTTTTGTTGTTAAATTGTATAGATTTAAAGCAAAAGGAAGTTGTTTTTTTAGGAATTTGTGAGCCATTTTGAATGGCCAGCGTGCAAAATATTCTGTCGCTGTTGTCAAGATATGTTGGTTAATTTGGGAAAAGGGGGAGTGTCAATTACTTTTCCCAAATTACTTTTACAAGTTCTGTCTAAAGACTGCCACAGAGAACACTGCCTTGCGAGAAACTGGGTTGTCGCGTTCCATCAGAGAGCCGGATGCACGAGAACTCGTTTTGCTTTAAAGGTGCATCGTTTTCCCCCCTCCTGCCATTGGGGGGAAACTATCGACACTAAGAAGCACTGCTGGTTCCAGTATTGGGCTCTCTACCCGACACCCTTTCTCCTAACCTTGACAAGATTACTTTGCAAAAAAAAAAAACAAAGATTTTGGCTAGCGATTGGCAAGCATATTGAAAAAGGAAGCTTTTATGAGAAGTCTGTGGTTCGTTGGAAGGTCTGCAGCAGGCGGTTGAGTGACAGATTTGGTGTCCGGCTCTTCCTGCCTTCCTGTTTTTTTTTTTTGTTTTTTTTTGCGGCCTGTCGCATTGCCACGTTAGTGGCAGGAAACGATGACCTGGCAGCGGCGCGTGAGCAGACAGGCCGAGGCTCTGTGCCGAGCCGTGCTGAGCCGTGCCGTGCCAAGCGGTGCCGTGCTGCGGGAAGCAGGCAGTTTTCTCAGGTGGTGTCTCAGCATTTGGAGGAGGCGACAGTTACACATGTACCCTTCACACCAGCCCTTTCACATGGGAAGCAACCTACAGTACACTTCCCTGAACACTTGCCTGAACGTTTTGAACTTAATAGCGACCTGAGAATTTGATTCTGATAAGACTGCGTCACTCAGGGTCACAGGGGCCTTGGAAATACACTGAATCGTGTCTGTGAAAAGTGCTTTATCTGACCTTGAATGACCTTGTGGCTCACTGAAGCAGTGCCTTTCTCCTGTCTCTTTTATTTGACCTTTTGAAAAAACACTCATCTTTTTTTGACTTTCAATAGGAGCAAGTGCATCTATTGAGTATTGTGTGTGTGTTGATATTGATTAAGTAGGTATGTGTAATGTATTTTAAGCTGAGAGGCAGGGGGGTGAGTTTGTTTGTTGCCCCCCCCCACCCCCATTTTTTTTATTTTTTATTATTATTTTATTTTTGGTGGTACATTCTGGCCTTGGTTCCAAATTGTGCATTGCATTATTGTATATTCTGTTGTCTACAATGTGAGGGGTTGTGTCATATAATCAGTGTATCATGTATAATCTACCAATAAAAACGCATGGTGCCTCAGGAGCAACTTTTCTTCTGAAAACTCACTCAATATGTCTGTCAGAGGTGTCTTCCTTCTACTTCTTGGTCATGGTGAACGCTTGTGAAATTCTCCAGCTATAGTTTCTTCCCCCGTTGACTCCCATGCAGATTTGTTGTCATATGCTTATTTTTTGCAACAATATTCCTCTCAGTTCCAGTCTTGTTCATTGGTTTGCTCCATGCTGAGGTACCGAAGATCCAATGGTACGGTTTCTGCTATTATTCAAACTGAGTGATGATTAAACATATTTCCACACTAGTTGTTGATGGATTTTCTCTTTTTAAACATTAGATGTAGCAGGCACCACTAGGCTTTGACATGTGGAGATACAGAACCTGTCCCATAAAAGATTTTATCTTGTAATTGCCCAGATGCTCATCTAAATGTTTTTGGTGGAAAATAATAATCAATTGCATCGTTTAAGCTTTTAAATGTCTGATCTGATCTCACAACAGCTAACTCCTGGAAAGCTACGTGCACACATGTCTAGGCCCTGTTAACTAGCCCACTTCAGTGAGCGCTCTCTTTGCTCCTGTGTATGTTCCTAAATGCATGACATTGGAATATTCCATGAATGCAAGAGGTACCAGAAATGAACAGTTTGTTTTACCAAAAAAAGTGTCAATCTATTTAGACAAGTGGTGTAATCAATCAGATCAAAGTTTGCAGTGCTTGCAAATGCAGGCCCTTCTGGGAAATTAATTTCACATCACCTGGTCTAGCAGTATTACACATTGTAAAAATTATGGATGAAAGAGGTCTAATCAAATGAAAGTTGTTCACCATCATCTTCATTGAGTTTTAGTTTATCTTTAATAGCATTGTGTGTTTGGAGATATGCTATTTCTATTCTGAGCTTTTTTTTTCTAATGTAAATAACCTTGAATAAGAACATCTGTGAAATTAATTATTTGGAAGGAAATGTAATAAAATGGCTGCAGTCAGGACTAGAGTTTGACATCTGATAATTTTTTTGTTATATTTGAGAACACATGCAATTGAGGTTTATTATTTCTTGAGGTTTATGAAAATTCAATGGTAAAAATACGGGGAGAAGGTCCCTAGTCCATGGAAATGGCTGTGTAATATTGCTGCCTTTTCTGGGCTTTAGATACGCATGTGTGCGCGTGCTTGCCTGCATACACACACATGCGCACACCACGCCCATACCCCACACACACACACACCTATACATTCACATACTCATACAAACACACACCTGAACATTTGCATACTCATACAAGCACACACACACGCACAATTCAACATTCACAAAAATGTGGAAGCACCCATCTGGTATCACTCAATTGGTTGTTGGGTACTGTTGACTGCCAGAACAGTTTATATGGACAGCTTGCTCGACAGACTCTGCCAGCCTCTGGAATTCTGCAGAAGGGATGCAGCACCATTATTCCATGGTAAAGTAAATCAAGTCGCGTCTTGCTGATGGAGACAGGAAATGGTGCTCAGACTCCATTGCAGAGTCTCCTCTTCACGCTCCTTTAGGATTAGGTCAGGTGACTGAGGACGCCATGACATATGGATGATATCATCATAATACTCATCAAATTTTTGGGTGGCCACACATGCTCTGAAGTTAGAGACCTTGTCCTGCTGGTTGAGACCCCTCCCGGCAGCAAAGAATAATCAAATTCAAAATGCTTTATTGGCATGGCAAAATTTGCATATGCATTGCCAAAGCATGACAAGGAACATGTGAAACGTGAGATGACAAACAGTAATAACAGAATAACAGAATAATGTGATCGTATATATACGTATGCACATACAGGTACACACGCACACATGTCTATATGTGTGTATATATATAAACAGTAATAATAACATATTAACACAATAGTAATAGCCAAGATAAAAATGGCGTGTTGATTCAAAGTGTGAGCACGTGTGTATGTATGCATGTCACTGTGTTTGTGTGCGTGTGTGAGAGTGCATGCGCGTGTGTTTGTGAACTGTAGTATTGTGTGCTGACATTCATTTTTAAAAGGATAATCCCTCAGAAGCATTCAGCAGTGATTATCCTCACTTTGCCTTCTCCGGGGATGAATGTGCCCAAATCCTCCCAGCAAAATGCATCCCATGCCCTCGTGGAACTTCCAGAGCCCCCCTCTGCTGGGACCAAGCACTCCTGCCTGTAGGCTTCTTTAAGGTGTGTGCAGATCTCACACTCATCCATTTTATCAAGAGCGTGGTGAAGAATGAGGCGGCACACCGTATCACATTCTCCCATGGCTTCGTAGTCCTTTGTGTCCTTTTGCACCACTGTGCTCGCACATGTTCATTGCCAGGTGTAACCAGTGGTCTGTAGTGTGCAACCGAACTAGGGTATCTGTAGGATTCCCGATGGATAGCTTTTGATGAAATTGCCTGCTCATGCCCTAGGTTTTCATTTTCAGTCAGTTGATCAAAGCTGCTCATCTGATTGGCTCCGCACTCTAATATACCGATGTCAGGATCTGGGTGTATGAGCTTCTGTCCATAGTTGCAACACTGTTGATGTCTTTCCCTCAGAGCTCCGTGCTGACCCTACCTCGGCCACTGTTCCTTGTGAAACATCAGCAAGTTGAGCTTTTTTCATCACTGAAGCGCTTTCCCAATGTGCCAATCAGAGCCATTATCATCCACGCCAGCCTTAATCCTACAGACCTGCCCAGCATTTTTTATGCGTGACCCTGGGCATGCTGGGGTGTTAACTGCTCAATCACCTCCAGAGCTGCACCTCTGTGGAACCATCTGCTTTCAACATACTTCCCTTGTCCCTCATTTACCCAGTGGAACTGTGGGTGTTATTGACTGATTAAAACCATCCAAAATAAATGCAGCCAGTGGAGCTTCAAAGAAAGGCAACATCAGTGTTCACTTTTGACCTTTTTTGTTTATTTGTGTGCAGTGAACAAAAACATTTGAGAGACTCTCCAGCAACATGCTCGTCACCCCATTTGCTGTCCTATTTTACGTGCTCAATGGAATGAGGAAATTAATTCTGTACTTACCCAATTCTAGTAATTTCATATTGTTGATTTCATAGCACTTTGTTTATAACCTATTAATGCTTTTTAAAATACATTTCACCGCATTCCGTGTGAGTTCTGCCCATGGATTCGGTTACTTGCTGAAAGGGACAGTTCACTCTCTGGTGTTTTTGTTTACTATTTCAGTTAAAGTATATTTTTTTCCTTGACCAAGACAGGTGTGCGATTAAGGATATTTTTGATATTAACAAGTTTCAGATGACCAGCTGGCTTCAGAGTGGCTGGCTTTACAGTGGCTGGTACAGCGGAAGTTCTGTGGTCTAGAACGAGAAAATAGACTTTAAGTAACCCCAAAAGAGCTTATTACTCCAGAGGGTGTGCCTGTATGATCTGACTATGATTAAACTATTCTAAAAAAAAAATATGTGTAATGCTAATCTTTTTTTTTTTTGCAGCGTAACGCATGAAAGTATCCTACCGGCATGCGCACATCCCCGTAAATGACTACATTACCCACAAGAACATATAATTTTAATGGTGCTGATGTACATGGGTTATGGGTTTTGTAGTTTTATTTTCCTTCGGTATTTTTCCGCAGTTGCCTAAAGACTGCAAATACCGAAAAGCCGAGCGCGTGGCTTTGGACCGTAATTTCGCTTCTCAATCTCTGTGAGTTTGCTCTGTAAGCGAGGAAACATGCAGCGTTTTTTACAGTAGCATTAAGTAAGCCATATGTGGATAAAACAGTACTGGAAAGACCCTCTCCAGGCACCTGCTGAACAAAGAGGTGAAAGACTTCAAATAATAACGCATCATTTGTCTCATTAGCCAGCGCTAGCCAACTAAGTTAGCTGGCTAGCTAACTAGCCACTGGTTCAAGCCGGGTAAATTCTGATGGTAGATTACATTAATTTAGATGACGGTAGCTGGACGTGCGATTTCCACAGCGTAACCATGAGATTTAAAATTTAATCGGTGTGTCTTTTTAACAGATGTTACGTTGTACTTTTGCCTGCACGTATGTTGTCAATCCTACTTTCCGGCCACCTAGACAACCATTTAATGTTTGCCAACAATGCAGTGAGATTGACTAATTTATGCGTTATGCTAGCTATTCAAAAAAATTTGTGTAGCCTAATTTACACTTGTGAACTCTTGTTCAGGCACATTTTTAAACTATGCAGCATGACTACGTACTAATTATGATGTAAATAACTCGCTCGCTAATTGTAGTTACACTGCAACAATGAATGACGTTAGTGAAGTGGATGCCGAAGTTTGTGCGCTTACGCCACGGCGCCAGCCGTGCAGTAGCCACTGGCGGACACAATAAAGCCGCCGCAGCGACGTCTAAGTTTAGTACAGTAAGCTGATAATGATGTTCCTGCTACCGGCACTCGGCTCTTTTCCTTTAGAAAAAACATCGTATTTGAGGTGGATGTGACATACAGTTGAATGATGCGCAAAGAGCAATAATATTCCAACTGTTTAATCTGCCTAGTGCGACGTTTGTTTTTCGCTGCAGCTGATGGTTAAATTACAGTCAACAAAGCCGGAGGCATAGGCTACAGATAGACGTTTAAATGCTCTATTTAAACTGGAAACTTCTGATGATTATTAATTGTTGCTTGTTGTTTGTGAGGCTAATTGTCTCGTCAAAGCATCGACCTCACAACGTTGCACCAGAAATATAGCTAGCATTTTGAACTATACAGCTTTTTTGTTGTCGTAGCTAGCCTATGCGTAATTTGGGCATTTTACTAAGCTTTTCAAGTATGTACACAGACGTAGCTTATTATATTGCCAGCCTGAAACTGCATGGGCTACTGTTCACACAAAGAAACCTTATCCTCCGATGCAGACGTAGTGAGTCACTTGGCCAATTAAGTATTTATGAGTGGAAAATATCCTATGTATACCTGGAAAAACTACTGTATTTAAAATACAGAATCGTTTGATTTTATCAAAATTGTATTGTTTCTGTTATTCTGACCGACCAAGTGATTATAAAAACTACATGAACATTCGCTTCGACAGAGATTAATTGTATGTGTAAAAAGTTCCCATATTCATACAGTACGTCAAGGGAGCAGTAAGTTGTGTTGTGTTAGTGTGACATGCAGTGGTTGTCTGTTGATTGCGACTATATTCACTCCGACTGCGATGGAGAGCATTGAGGAGTCAGTGTGTCGGCAGTCTTTTTTGTTCGGGCATAGTTCAATGATTTATAAATAGCTCTCCGGGGAGTGCCGAAACGCACCTCTAGCCTATATACCAGGCCTACATAGCCAGGTTCTCACGCTGCTATAGAAACACTGAAGCCATGTTCCTCTCGTCCTGTGACTTTTCACCCAAATGTGTACGCCGTTATTCCGTAGTCGGCAACTGTGGGCGTCAGCAGGATGTAACCAAATTACAAATGCTGTTTCAGAAAAATAACAGATGTCGTGTTTGACCTTTTCTTTGTGCATCCACAAAGAAAAGGATTTATGATGTTTGCGTAGCTATCCACCGATCTGGTGTGCTCACAGACGCGCAGTTCGGACAAAAAATAATTCGATCGGACAGTTGCATTATAGCCTACTAGAACTGCATCGTGGACTTGGTGCTTCCGCGTACGGTTGAAGCCGGTACAGAACTAATGTGTAGTAGGTTATTTGTAATCCACCTTTTTTGCGTGTGGTTGTTAGTTGTGTTTTTATGCAATCCTGGGAGCGCAGGGGCCTCCGCGCAAACCGGATCTGTGAATCGAGGGATTGAAAAACCCTCCTTGTGCCTCTGATGCAGCGGTCTTTCACTTCCTATTCTCTGCAGCGCTCGCTTTAAGTTCTGTCAGCAGTCTCTGTTGAGGGGAGAGGGACAGAAGAGAGAGAGAGAGAGTGCTGACTGCTGGCAGTAAGAACTGTACCCTCACCGGCGCCACCATCGCTACTTAAACAAGGCCCACTGTCATCTGTCGACATGTCCAGCGGTCAGCCAGTCAAGTTGC
Source organism: Anguilla pacifica (assembly GCA_039654925.1). Lineage (NCBI taxonomy): Eukaryota > Metazoa > Chordata > Actinopteri > Anguilliformes > Anguillidae > Anguilla > Anguilla pacifica. The sequence goes on from CM077294.1 coordinate 46,703,818, forward strand.
GCATCTTCTCCCTAAATTGTTGGTGAGTTCGTTATTTGGTCCACGCCCATTGGCGGAGGAAACAGTTTGGTATGTCTTTGATGTCTTTGTAGTGGGCTTACATAGAGATTTTCCATTCGAGTCCAGCCAACAAACATCCACAAGTCCGTTTAAAAGAAAGGCTGCCTCAAAAGCTGTTTGGTTATTTGCTTTTTTAATTCCATATTATTTGTGCTAACCTTATTTCCCTGAAATGATTTGTAAAAACACATTTTATAATGTGTGATTACTTAATTTGCTTATCCTCTTAATCCAGTGTATATTAATTAAAAAAAATTGATGCCAGTGTCTCTTGAATTCACAACCCACTGATTATGAAGAGAGGGCATGATTGTCAGAGTTTTCTACATTTCCTGTAGCAGTATCGCAATGTCATTTTTCTCTTCTGCTAGACCTTACCAGCCGTAAGGCCTCCTGCCAGCCTTAGCAGGAAGTGAATAAAACGGTCTCTCAGCTCTATGCAAATGGAAAGTTATAAAAACGTCGCAAGGTCATGAACTTTTGAAAATTGTATATATGTGCAAAGGAAAAATTCTAACAGCAGACAATTTTGGACTAAACCATTCGGGTGGCACTTCTTGGATATATTTTTTAGCAAAAAAAAAAACAGCGTTGGTCGAGTGACGTCTCAGCTGTGCAAATTTAAGACACGTGACTTGTGGTCGCTGTCAGAACCGTAGGCAGCCTGTGAGGTAATAAACCTGCGAACATGCAAAGCACTATCCAGCAACAATGAATGCTACACTTCAGGACTCTGGGTTTTCCAGGGGTGAAAAAGCCCTGATGCAAATGGGCTTTTAATTATTCAGCCTGAAATGATGCAAAGTCAGGGTTTCTCTGCGATTTCTCCTGAAAGCAGAAGAGAGATGGTGCAGCTGAATGCTCACCTGCACCCCCCTTGTGCATGTGACCTTGAGTGACCTCGCCTAACTGAACACTAAATGCCCACAAAGCTATGTGTGGACATGGCGTGAATGGAGTAAAAACGCTATGTTTTGTGTGTTTTTGTGTCTGCATATTGTTTGTGGAATGTGTGTGTGTGTGTGTGTGTCTGCGTGTATGTGTGTATGTGTCTGTGTCTGGCTCTGTGTGCATGTGTATGTGTCTGTGTGTCTGTGTGTATGTGTCTGTGTTTGTCTCTGTGTTCATGTGTATGTGTATGTGTCTGTGTGTGTGTGCGTGTGTATGCTTGTGTGTGTTTTTCAGGGGTGTCCACTACCTGAGCCAGCATTGTGCCCAGCGCTATGAGATGATTGGAGAGCTGCTGAGCAGGGAGGAGCATGACCTGGCCCTGCTGCAGGAGGTGGGTGAAGCCAAAGGAGTGTCACATGGTCACCGAGAGTGCCGCAGACTACTGCACCCTCGCCCTGGCTCTCCCAGCCTTCAGCACTGAGCATGCATACTCACATACTGATACTCCAGCACTGAGCATGCATACTCACATACTGATACTCCAGCACTGAGCATGCATACTCACATACTGATACTCCAGCACTGAGCGTGCATACTCCCATACTGATACTCCAGGACTGAGCATGCATACTCACACTGCTGATACTCCAGCACTGAGCATGCATACTCACATACTGATACTCCAGCACTGAGCATGCATATTCACACTGTTGACACTTCAGCACTGAGCATGCATACTCACACTGCTGATACTCCAGCACTGAGCATGCATACTCACATACTGATACTCCAGCACTGAGCGTGCATACTCACATACTGATACTCCAGCACTGAGCGTGCATACTCACACTGCTGATACTCCAGCACCGAGCGTGCGTACTCATACTGCTGATACTCCAGCACTGAGCATGCATACTCACACTGCTGATACTCCAGCACCGAGCATGCAAGCTCACACTGTTGATACTTCAGCACAGAGCATGCATACTCTTACTGCTGATACTCCAGCACTGAGCGTGCATACTCACATACTGATACTCCAGCACTGAGCATGCATACTCACATACTGATACTCCAGCACTGAGCATGCATACTCACATACTGATACTCGAGCACTGAGCATGCATATTCACACTGTTGATACTTCAGCACTGAGCATGCATACTCACACTGTTGATACTTCAGCACTGAGCATGCATACTCACACTGCTGATACTGCAGCACTGAGCATGCATACTCACATATTGACACTTCAGCACTGAGCATGCATACTCGCACTGCTGATACTCCAGCACTGAGCATGCATACTCACATACTGATACTCCAGCACTGAGCGTGCATACTCACATACTGATACTCCAGCACTGAGCATGCATACTCACATACTGATACTCCAGCACTGAGCATGCATACTCACATACTGATACTCCAGCACTGAGCATGCATACTCACATACTGATACTCCAGCACTGAGCATGCATACTCACACTGCTGATACTCCAGCACTGAGCATGCATACTCACATATTGATACTCCAGCACTGAGCGTGCATACTCACATACTGATACTCCAGCACTGAGCGTGCATACTCACACTGCTGATACTCCAGCACCGAGCGTGCGTACTCATACTGCTGATACTCCAGCACTGAGGATGCATACTCACATACTAATATTCCAGCACAGAGCATGCATACTCATACTGCTGATACTCCAGCACTGAGCATGCATACTCACATACTGATACTCCAGCACCGAGCATGCAAGCTCACACTGCTGATGCTGCCCTGCAGCTCACACTAAGCATCTTCTGGGCTGAACAATGGTTGTTCAGTTTGAGCAAACATGCCAGCCTTATGGTGAGTGCAGTCTCCATACGGTGCCAGCCCTATTCTGGCCGTTTAAATATTTATTTGGCGAGGCGTTTTGTTTGTGAAGTCAAGCTGATCCTTTTGTCTTTTTCCAGTGTAAAGCACAGCAAGTTCTTTCAGGTTTAACCAAAGTATTTGAGCTTTTATTGAGAATTCTTTTTTCCCCCACCAACATATTTTCCCAGCGCATGTGTTAAATTACCTAAACAAGGTGCATTTGTTTCTGACGTCGAATCAAATAGTGCCATAGAATTACTCATTTAAGCTCATGTTCTTAAATTATGAAGTTTTATGTTCATATCATACATTTGTATGCACTATCATTTTGTTTTATTTTTTTAAACTAAATATAAATAATTCAGAATGCAACTCACAGAACAATGCAGAATTGGGAGTTCCATCACTCCGTTGCTCACGAGCGACCCCTGCTGGTCAGTTGGGCCAATATGCTTGCTGAAGCTGGAGTGTCTTCCTCCTACTCATGTCTGAACATATATGGTGGGTTACCGTGCAACAAGACGCAGCTGGCGACGTAGCATGCTTTGAAGGAGAGATTATGATTGGCTATTCCAAATTGGGCAGAAAATTGGGGCGAAATGAACATATGCACTATAAGTCCTTGTGCATTTCTTGTTGATGTTTCTAATCTTGCCATTATTTGTGTTATATTAGGTGTGGAGTGAAAAAGACTATCTCTTCCTGAAAAAGACTCTTGCAAGCAGCCACCCTCACTCCCACTATTTTAAGAGGTAAGTGGTACAAGGGACCTAAAACCTTTGGCTTAAATATATTTCACTGCAGCCTAATATATCGCAGTGTCTTGATAATATATAAATATAATTTAAAATATATTTAATTTCTATAAGGGTAATAACAAGAGTCTTGCATTGAAATTGGTATAGTATTTGTCATCTGTAAGTTCACATAAAATAGAAATGAACATCTTACAACTGTGGCCAGTTCTGTGTTATTGAAAAGATTCAAAATTAAAAGGTTTTCTGGGGCTATGTCTTTATTCTTTACTTTTTAAATTTACTTTACTGTATTTATTATATACAGTATTGTTTGCCATGGGTATAGAGATCCGTTAAATGGTCATTTAAACCAAAGAGTATTCATATGCCTTGTGGCATAATTTTTTACATTAATGCAAGTGTGGCAAAAAAATTGCTGCGCTCAGTCAATAATCAAATGACAATGTAAAATTGATAACTGCAAAATGCAAAAATAAGCAAGTCTTCAGCGAAACTTGATGTTATTCAAGCACGCATTGAACTGGCGCATGTGCATAAACGCAACAACAAAAACTGCTCAGGTACACAAACAAAAAGATAAAGTGTGTGAACTTAACAGACACATTTGTCTCAATAGCTTGAACAAAATCAGTGTGTTTTGATGAAGGCTGATGTATCTTTGTAGTGTGCCGTTAGCATTTCTACCTTTTTCATGGTATTACTTCAAGCAGCCTAATCACTAACATTGTTCCAGCTCGTTTCCACTTATGTGGATTAGTACTGGCCTGTTTTTAAGGCAGAGATTTTGCCACCATAGCAATGCCCTCAGCTACAGGCATTGTTTTTAGATTCATCTAGAGCACCAGCCATGTTGTCCTAATCTTTTCAGTGCTTTCCTGGGAATTAACCACTTAATGTAGCTGGGGCATTGCTTACGAGCATATTTCTGCATCCATCCAATCAAAACCTGTCTGGGGCATTACCTATTAGCGTATTTATGCAGCCCTCCAATCAAAACCTGTTTGGGGCATTATCTATTAGCATATTTCTGCAGCCGTCCAATCAAAAGTTGTTTGGGTGCATATGCGTAAAACTTGGTTAGTACAGCCTTCCAGTTAGAAGCTGGCTCTTTAGAAAATTCAGGGTCACTTCCCGTAGGGCACTAATCAAGATCCTTTGCAAAGAATCTAGTGGTTGATTAGTAGAATCAGGTGTGTAACTGCTTGGTTGGAACAAAAGCCTGCACCCACACCGGCCCTTTCTGGGTAAGATTGAGGACCCCTGCCGTAGGGGACTGGAAGGAGGAGAGCTTCCCTGTGAATCCCAGCCCTGTCCGAAGGCACGGTCTGAGCGCTGTGCGCCACTGTCTGTGATACGTACTCAGCAAAGCTCTTTTCTGTGTTCACTGCTGCAGTGGGGTCATTGGAAGCGGTCTGGCTGTGTTCTCCAGGCACAAAATCCACGATGCGTTTCTCTACCGCTTTTCCCTGAACGGATATCCTTACATGGTGAGTTCACACTTCTCTTTCACTTTCAGGAATTTAGCAAGTCTTAGCCGAAGCGTTGAGCTCATGTCCTAGTGTGTGGGCTAGGGTTAGTGCTAGGGCTTGGGTTAAGGCTGGGGTTAGTGTTCGGGTCAGAGTTAGGGTCAGTGTTAGGGTTTTAATGTGAAATGGGTTAGGGTTAGTGTTAGGGCTTTGGTTAAGGCTGTGGTTAGTGTTAGGGTTATAATGTGAAGTGGGTTAGGGTCAGTGTTAGGGTCAGTGTTGGTGTTAGGGTTGTAATGTGAAATGGGTTAGGGTTAGTGTTAGGGCTTGGTTTAAGGCTAAGGTTAGTGTTATGGCTAGTGTTAGGGTTGTAATGTGAAATGGGTTAGGGTTAGTGTTAGGACCAGTTAGAGTTAGTGTTAGGGCTTGGGTTAAGGATGGGGATAGTGTTAGGGTTGTAATGTGAAATGGGTTAGGGTCAGTGTTCAGGTCAGTGTTAGGGTCAGTGTTGGTGTTAGGGTTGTAATGTGAAATGGGTTTGGGTTTGTGTTAGGGTCAGTTAGAGTTAGTGTTAGGGCTTGGGTTAAGGATGGGGATAGTGTTAGGGTTGTAATGTGAATTGGGTTAGGGTCAGTGTTCAGGTCAGTGTTAGGGTCAGTGTTGGTGTTAGGGTTGCTGTTGCATTCAGGGCGGTGTTCTTGTGTTCCCCTCTCAGCTCCATCACGGTGACTGGTTTGGGGGGAAAGCTGTGGGAATGGTCATCGTGAATATCTCTGGGATGACTGCTCATGTCTATGTCACACACGTAAGCTGATCCCTCCTGAAAATGCCTATATGGGACATTACATCACATTATAATCATTCAGCAGAGGCTTATGTTCGGAGTGCCCTGCAATGTAAGAGAACATACGTACTTATTTCCCATACGTTACTCTCATAATAAAAAAAAGGACAACACTTTCTATGTATGGTTCTTCATAATAGCTGAACAAGTCCCTCGTACCTACTACGTAGCATCTTCATAAGCACTGCATAGATATTAATAACTGCTTATGTCGGTAACTTCAAATAGGGTTCTGCATCTGTAGTTGTGACATGATACATGCTGGGGAAGGTGTGTGTGAGGAGGCAGGGGTGTGTATGTGTGTAAGTGAGGGAGGAGGCGCGTATGTACATGATATAGGAGGCATGTGTGTATAAGTGACAGAGGAGGTGTGTTTGTGTGTAAGTGATAGAGGAGGTGTGTGTGTATAAGTAACAGAGGAGGTGTGTGTGTAAGTGATAGAGGAGGCATGTGTGTATAAGTGACAGAGGAGGTGTGTTTGTGTGTAATGTACGTGATGGAGGAGGTGTGTGTGTGTAGGTGATAGAGGGGGTGTGTGTAAGTGATAGAGGAGGTGTGTATGTAAGTGATAGTGGAGGCGTGTGTGTAAGTGACGGAGGAGGTGTGTGTGTAAGTGATAGAGGAGGTGTGTGTGTGTAGGTGATAGAGGGGGTGTGTGTAAGTGATAGAGGAGGTGTGTATGTAAGTGATAGTGGAGGCGTGTGTGTAAGTGACGGAGGAGGTGTGTGTGTAAGTGATAGAGGAGGTGTGTGTGTAAGTGATAGAGGAGGTGTGTGTGTGCTAGTGATAGAGAAGGTGTATGTAAGTGATAGAGCCGGTGTGTGTGTAAGTGATAGAGGAGGTGTGTATGTAAGTGACAGAGGAGGTGTGTGTGTAAGTGATAGAGGAGGTGTGTATGTAAGTGACAGAGGAGGTGTGTGTGTAAGTGATAGAGGAGGTGTGTGTGTGCTAGTGATAGAGAAGGTGTGTGTGTATAAGTGACAGAGGAGGTGTGTGTAAGTGACAGAGGAGGTGTGTGTAAGTGACGGAGGAGGTGTGTGTGTAAGTGATAGAGGAGGTGTGTGTGTATAAGTGACAGAGGAGGTGTGTATAAGTGACAGAGGAGGTGTGTGTAAGTGATAGAGAAGGTGTGTGTGTATAAGTGACAGAGGAGGTGTGTGTAAGTGACAGAGGAGGTGTGTGTAAGTGACAGAGGAGGTGTGTGTAAGTGACGGAGGAGGTGTGTGTGTGCTAGTGATAGAGAAGGTGTATGTAAGTGACAGAGGAGGTGTGTGTGTGCTAGTGATAGAGAAGGTGTATGTAAGTGATAGAGGAGGTGTGTGTGTCTGTGCCTGCAGCTCCATGCGGAGTACTGCAGGGAGAAGGACGAGTACCTGCCCCACAGAGTGGTCCAGGCCTGGGAGCTGCTGCAGTTCGTTCGGTAGGAGAGACGAGGGAACCGAGCCTTTATAAGATTTATCTGATCAAGCCATGTCCATTTCAAACGGCCATCCCAGACCCTACATCTCATTCATTCCCCTGTCAAACTGTCAATGCTGCTGTTTAGGCCGTGTAATGTGTCTTCTTTTTGCTTACTCTCTTATTATTTAGAGATTAGAGGAGTGCAGTGATAAAATGACTAATATATGGGTGATGAGTAAAACGTTTGTGTAATGTTAATGATTACCGCTCGAGCACAAAGACAGAGACAGAGAACTAAACTGACAGTTTAATAATTGGTCTCTGTTACGCAGTTTGCAGCTGTCATCTCTGATAATTTTAATAATTTTTATTGCGTTAAACAGGTTTTATGTAACTGCACTGAAAGCCCTTTGGGCTTTCATTAACTCTGACAGGCATTTGAAAGCTGAGATATGCCTCTGAATCAGGGCTTTAACAGCCTGAATTTATTTCTGTGTTCCTTTTAAAGTTGCACTTGGAAAACAGGGGAATGTGTATGCAGCTTCTGGATTAGCTTTTACAGCATATTTTACAATCGCGGTTTAAAATCCCTCAAAAAATTCACAAATTTCTAAAAATCAAAACTGCCTACAGATAATGGGAATATGCAGTATGTGCTGTAGGTTTTCTTTCCCTGAGGTATACGTGCAGTTGGTAAGGAACACGAGTAGACCGTCTGAACGTGATACAGATGTTGCAGCGGTGAGATCCGTGGACAGATGTTCACTGCCCCCCCTTCTGCCTTGCAGCCACACGTCGAGCGGGGCGGACGTGGTGGTCCTGGGGGGGGATTTGAACATGCACCCCCAGGACCTGGGAAACAGACTCTTTCGCACGTACACAGGACTCAAGGACTGCTACACCAACACGGACAAGTTTGACGCAAGTTGTTTTTCTTGTATCCCGTGTGGGTCTGATGTCATTGTATGACATTGCACACGTCTTCTTTTTTTTTTTTTACCTCAGATGTGCTTGTAATATATGACCTGTAATGCTTTTGTATTTTCACCATATTTCAATGACCTATCTGTGTTGAAGGCCTCCATTTTGGTTGACCCTTGTTTGACATTTTGGTTGACCTTATTTAAGTGTCTCATGTAGAATTAAAAGTTCTACACCACATGCAGGTTGCTGAAAGCGGACATGGTTGTGACCTCACCTAACGCTCCCCTGTGTGTTTTGTTCCTGTCAGGGTTGTGATGAAGGGGTCACACTAATAGCAGACAACCCCTTCACAGATAAGAAGGAGCTCCTTCCCTTCGACAAAGGGATCAGAATAGACTACATTCTCTTCAAGGTGATAAAATGGACCCTACCCTGGATAAAATAGCTTCAAATGAACCACCACTGTCTTTTCTTTTTCTTGTTTCTTATAGAGCTGTTCTGACCATGTTGTAAAGCAGGGAGAAGGTCTTTATTGCTTTAGGTCTCTGATCTTAGAATGAAAATGCCGCTCGGTCTCTGTGGAGACAAAGGGAGCAGCCCCAACTTGAGCATGTATTTTCCCTCAGAAGCATTTGTTTCTCTTCCTGTTTCCTTGTTGACAGGCGCGGCGTAGATAAAGTTTTATTTTTAGCGAGCCGTCAGCCAGGCCCGTGTGGATGTGAGTTTTTGCTCTGAGTAAACGGTCTTGGTTTGGCGCAGGGGTCGAAGAGGGTGCGCGTGCAGTGCCAGTCCCTGTCCACCACCAAGGGCTCCGTGCCCGGCAGGGCCTTCCCGTACTCGGACCACGAGGCCCTGAGCGCCGAGCTCCTCCTCCTGCGGCGCGCTCGGGACGGCGAGGACGGCGACGGCGAGGAGGGCGAGGGAGGGCGGGACGGCTGCTCTGCAGGTACGCCACCGACGGCAGTCTACCTGGCAGAGTGCATGCAGGCGTTTATACAAGCTTATACGGGCCCTTATCCCACAGTTACAGACCAGCTTAGTGAGTGGAGTACTTAGCTTAATCAGTGGAGTATTTAGCTGTATTTAGCTTAATCAGTGGAGCATTCAGCTTAATGAGTATTTAGCTTAATGAGGGGAGTATTTAGCTTAATCAGTGGAGTATTTAGCTTAGTGAGTAGAGTATTTAGCTTAATCAGTGGAGTATTTAACTGTATTTAGCTTATTCAGTGGAGTATTTAGTTGTATTTAGCTTAATCAGTGGAGTATTTAGCTGTATTTAGCTTAATCAGTGGAGTATTAAGCTTAATCAGTGGAGTATTTAGCTGTATTTGGCTTAATCAGTGGAGTATTAAGCTTAATCAGTGGAGTATTTAGCTGTATTTGGCTTAATCAGTGGAGTATTTAGCTTAATGGGTGGAGTATTTAGCTGTATTTGGCTTAATCAGTGGAGTATTTAGCTTAATGGGTGGAGTATTTAGCTGTATTTGGCTTAATCAGTGGAGTATTTAGCTTAATGAGTGGTCTGTTTATTGATGGGCTAAGAGCGAGTTGGGGGTGGGTGCAGTATATGCTGGTTGTCGCTTCATTGTTGCTGAAATCAGTTATCTCATCTTGCCTGGTTTATTGGGCGATTTGATAAACATGATTCCTGATTTCAAGGTTAAAATAAAGAAGAGCCACCGTGTAGTTCTCTAGAGCCAGACTGGGCCGCCCACGTTCTAGATCTGTCCTTTGTTTTTAATTTGACTGGTAACTCTCGGTTTTCCAACTCGAGCCTCTGAGGGCTTATGCACCTGCAGGTTTTGTGGCTTCCAATCAGAAGCCACTTAAGCCTTGGAAACAAGATGCGTACACTCTTTGGCCAGAGGACTGCAGTTTGAGATGTCTGAGAACTGAAGTTTGAGATGGCGGAGGACTGCAGTTTGAGATCTCAGGACTGCAGTTTGAGATCTCTCAGGACTGCACATTGAGATCTCTCAGGACTGCAGTTTGAGATGGCGGAGGACTGCAGTTTGAGATCTCAGGGCTGCAGTTTGAGATCTCTCAGGACTGCAGATTGAGATCTCTCAGGACTGCAGTTTGAGATGGCGGAGGACTGCAGTTTGAGATCTCAGGACTGCAGTTTGAGATGGCGGAGGACTGCAGTTTGAGATCTCAGGACTGCAGATTGAGATCTCTGAGGACTGCAGTTTGAGATCTCTGAGGACTGCAGTTTGAGATGACTGAGGACTGCAGTTTGAGATGACTGAGGACTGCAGTTTGAGATGACTGAGGACTGCAGTTTGAGATGTCTGAGGACTACAGTTTGAGATGGTGGAGGACTGCAGTTTGAGATCTCAGGACTGCAGTTTGAGATGTCTCAGGACTGCAGTTTGAGATGTCTCAGGACTGCAGTTTGAGATCTCTCAGGAGTGCAGATTGAGATCTCTCAGGACTGCAGTTTGAGATGGCGGAGGACTGCAGTTTGAGATCTCAGGGCTGCAGTTTGAGATCTCGCAGGACTGCAATTTGAGATCTCTGAGGACTGCAGATTGAGATGTCTCAGGACTGCAGATTGAGATGTCTCAGGACTGCAGATTGAGATCTCTCAGGACTGCAGTTTGAGATGGCGGAGGACTGCAGTTTGAGATCTCAGGGCTGCAGTTTGAGATCTCAGGGCTGCAGTTTGAGATCTCTCAGGACTGCAGATTGAGATGTCTCAGGACTGCAGATTGAGATCTCGCAGGACTGCAGTTTGAGATCTCTGAGGACTGCAGATTGAGATCTCTGAGGACTGCAGATTGAGATCTCTGAGGACTGCAGATTGAGATGGCTGAGGTAACCCCGTTTTTGTTTCCGTGGCAGACGCGCTCCCGGAGCTGGTGGACACGGTGACGGAGGCGCGGACGGAGGTGAAGGTGGGGCTGCACCTGGCCGAGCGCATGCGGAGCACGGCGGCTCGCACCGCCGCCATGGGGCTGGTGCTGCTGCTGCTGGAGCTGGCCATCGCCGCCGTGCCCTGGCTGGCACCGGGCGCCGAGCAGCCCTTCCCGCGCGCCTCCTTCTACCTGCTGGGGGCGCTGTGCCTGGCCGTGCTGCTCGGCACCCTGCTGCTCTACGTCTTCCACACCATGCAGGTCAAGGCCCTGCAGGGCGCCGAGGACCAGATGAGGCTGGCGGCCGGCAGCCTGCAGGAGGCGCTGAAGAGCCGCGCCGGGGCCGGCCGGCAGGGGGCGCCGAACGCCCCGCCGACCACCCCCCTGGACTCAGAGGAGTAACGAATGAGCCGGAGAAGGGAGTGAACGCTACACACTCAACCACTGGACGCTCGCTCGGAAAGAAGGCCCTTGAAACATGACCACGTTTTCCTCGTTCGTTTCATTTTCAGCTCCGGTGAGGATGAAGGTGGCGCGCTGCGCTGTCGTCCTCACACCACTCCAGCTTTGGCTCTGAGCTTGGCTTTGCTATTTAACCGAGGCACGACACGTGACACACTGGCAAGGTCCCAGTGCTGAAAATATCATCTTTCTGATTATGGACATTGGACCTGAGTTGATGGGATTGGGGTGGGGTGGGCATAGAACTATATATAAGGGCATTTCTTGAACGGAATCTAGAATGCATTCTGCAATCGTTTTCTCATTTTAATTGATTTTATTAGCTTTTTTGTTACCTTTTAATTCAAAATTCCATCACGTATTATGTACTTAAAGGTTGTGATACCATGTGGGACGATTGATAGTTGCTGTTCTGCTCTGTCAGAAGATCGGTGGCATGTTCAGTTGACAGACGTATGCATTTCTTGCAATTTTGACATTGTCAGGGTTGCGATAAATTAAATCTCTTAATTCAGGGAATTAAGTGACTGAAATATCTCTGTAGAATGTTATGGGCAGTTTTTTTCACTTAGTGAATCAAATTTTAATTGATTTCCTCAAATGACTGAAATGCACTAGGAATTGACCCTCCCCCCCCCCCCCCCAATGACCCTGGTTGCCATAACAACAGAGATGGAGGTGTGAAGGCGGCTGGGATCTGGGAGACTACCTCCTGCAGATCCTTGTGGGACCAATGACTAGCCTCTGTGTGTGTGTGTATCGGGCCCCTCCCTCCACTGCACCCGGCGGTTTCGTGCTCCTGCGCAGTCTGCACAGTTTGCGTGATTCGCGTTGCGGGCGGCACTCGCGAGCGGGCAGATCGTTTATGCTTGTGCGGCGTGCTGCACAGGTTGCACAGGCCGCGCAATTAGATTGTGCCACTGACCTTCATCGTTCTAGAGAAAGCGAGTAGCTTGTGCCTTAAAAAGCAAAGTAACATTGGCTGTATTACGTGTCCAGTTTGCCGCAATGTGAGACAGAGCTAAGCACATGATACACATAACTACCTTAGCTACAGTCATATTTCCAAACCTACGAAATACTGCACAAATTACCACAAAAATGCTTAGCTAGATGTAACTTGTCGGAATGACGACATGCACCTGATAAGAGCACTTTTTAGCCGCGTATTTGACGTTGGCTGTCGCTTTCGTGAATCGACCGTTATAACCTGTTAGCGAGAGCTGTCTGCCAAAGTGACCTCACGTCATTAGTCATCCGATCATCTGTGCGGTTTATGTGGGCACTGGTTGCTATCTATGCGCTTTTAAATTGTTTGGGAGGTATGCCCCTTCCGCACAACACCTACGCAACCCCTAGCAAACCAACTTTTACGTGTACAGAAGCGTAAAACAGCCTTTACTCAGTGTTAACGTTGGTAATGCACCACATCTAGTTTCTTGGGTCTAATTCAGTGTTGCTGATTTTTAAAGATGAGCACAAAAACCGTCATGCCCTGTCACCCACCTGGACCAGGGTTGAGAGCCCCTGACCTGCGTTTTCTAAGCCCTCACCACAACGAATCCCATACTATTTATGCTTAGCGTACAGTCCATCAGAGTGATGTAGGTCTGCTTCATAAAGTTCCATTTTTTATGTTTTTTTTTTAATTTTTTTTTTTTTTTTTTTTTTAAAGAAACTGGGTCATGTGACTCATTTGTCCTGGAGACATTGGCTGCTGGTCAGATTATTCGAGCAGTGCGTGAGAAGGCATTTTTCTGGCCTTTTCCCAGCCCAAAAACGTGTTTGTGTTTTTCGATTAATCTTTCTGCTCGAGCCGGCTCTTTGGGCCACAGCCAGGAAGCAGAGACTCTTCCTCCATACTCTTCCTCACCAACCGCACTTATGCCGGCAGGCAAGAGAGCTGCAGAACTGAATGTACTGTTTTTATCACTTTTATTGCTGTTTAATGACTGAAATTTGTTTAGATTTGAGTTCTTGGCTTAGATCGTTCTTGGCTTAGAAATAAATCACATTTCATTGAGTCTCTGAGAAAGTCAGCTTTTTGCAGACATGCAAATACTGTGTGCAATGCTTTTTTTATGATATCAGCACTAGTGTTTAATATCCCTCCTATTTAATATGTAGAAATGTAGAAAATCTAATGGTGTGTGTGGGTGTGTTTGTGTGTACACACACACATACACACACGCCCACTGTCCATAATTAAAAACATTTAAAAACCATCCAATGTCTTTAATTACTCCATTTAGAATTGCTTTGCAGAGGAGTAGTAATCTCAACTTTTAAAATGCAGTCATTTTATAAGTTAAAAACAAGTAAATACTTTAACAGATTACATTGGCCAGCTCGGATGGTTCATGGTAATCAAATTCCTCACATCATCTGAACACAACTGTGTTCAGTGTATATAGTTAATTCCTATTCTGTTCAGTTCATTCTTTAGAATTGAATAAGGGGGGTTAATGAATAAGTCACATTCATGATAAAGAAATGGTTTTGTCGAGAACAGTGCGGAAGAACTCGACTGGCCTGCACAGAGCCCTGACCTCAACCCCATCAAACGCCTTTGGGATCAATTGGGAAGCCAACTGTGCACCAGGCCTAATCGCCACAGCCATTGCCCGACCTCACTAATGCTCTTCTGGCTGAACGGAAGCAAATCCCTGCAGCAATGCTCCAACATCTAGTGGAAAGCCTTCCCAGAAGAGTGGAGGTTGTTATAGCAGCAAAGTGTGAACCAACTCCATATTAATGCCCATGATTTTGTATGAGATGTTGGATGTCAGGTGTCCACATCCTTTTGGCCATGTAGATGGCCGCTTTTGTTCTGGTGCAACCATGCATTATAACTCTTCAGTGTCTGGTCTTCAGTCTTCAGTGGAAAAATACTGAAGTGGTGTGCAGCTGATAAATCTGCCATCGTGTGTTTTATCTGTAAACAGCAGTGTGTATTATCTCTGAACAACGCTGGAGCATGATCTCCAGCCAAAGGTAAAGACGGAAGAGAAGAACCCGGATATAGAAATTTAATACGAGACAGAAGGAATGAAGAGTGACATCACTGGGTTTGCTGCCTCTCAAATGACCCTGGTTAGATAATGAAGCCACTCCAGACACCGCCAGGAGTGGAATGTGACCCACAGTCCTCTCTGCTATGATACACTATCGTCTTACCGAGCCGAAGGCCAATGTTCTGTGACTGACGTTGCCCGAGAGTTGACGTTCTGCAGTTCCCACGCATTAACTGACGCTGCATCTAGGCCTACGAGTTGCAAAAATGGCTTTTACAAAAACGTTCTTTCTTCGCCAAAGCTTTTGAGGGAACTTTCACAAATTTGCAATAAAAATTCTGATTTGTAAAAGGTATAATTTAAATATTTAAGAAGGCATGATGAGGTTATCAGCGACCACTTGCAAGCTTGACAGTTATGTCTGTGCTGCCACTTAGTTCAATTTCTCCTGTCTAGCAACCATAATGCAGAACATCTATACATTTTTATGAGTCTTTATAAATGAGCAGAGCTTCATACACATGATTGCTGGTTTAGTGGGTTACAACTAGGACAAAATCCATGGGGAATATTCCTTAGGTAACAGCATGTGCATAGATGGCAGATTTAAAAAAGATGGGATAAAAGTCTTAGGTTCTAAGTGGAAGAAACACTAGGCTACTGGAATCATTTCAGAAGCTGGGGTCCAAACAGAGAAACCTCTGAAAGGACTCCTGATAAACTGTCATGAGGGTGGAGATTCCTGAGCACATGTATCCATTCAAATAACTTTTTTCATTATTTAGGTGTTAAAACCGACTACACTGAGACTGTAGGAGGGAACGCAAGCCTTTTTCAATGCTTATTGGTGGTACTGTGGTCTGCTCTGGATATTAGATCAAATACATACCTGGACCCTTGGAATAATATATATTAGTCATTTTTATTCATTTTCCTATTATTTTCAGGCATTCAAATGCAGATTCAATTATAGTAACCATTATTTATTTCCAACCTATTTTCTTTCAAAAATCAATTCCCCACCTAATCCAGACGGTGTCAGTGTTGTGCCACAAATTCACAGCACGGCGAACTAGTTTTTGTGAGGTTCTGTTGGTTTTATTAATAGACATTTCACACATTTTCCTCTTGTTACCCTGGTTCATAGGTAAGTAGTGGATACCTGTGTATGAGAGAAAAACAACTGCCAAAAATTCTATCGGTTTTAAAAACAAATGAACATCTGTATACTTCATTTTTCCTAAATTACCCGAGAAAAAGACTGACATTTTATGTTTACTATCATATCAATCCGGCCCCAAGGCTTAAATATATATGCTCATACCTGTATAAACTAAAATAACCATTCCACAAGGAATTGCGTTTTGGATCTCCTCCATTATAGAGGCATGACCCCACAAGCTGCCCAGAATAAGATGATTTCTAGAACTACCATTCCTGTGAAGGAGTAAAAACTAAGAGTGCTGTGATGCAATCCATTCAGATGCATATGACATTGCCCATTTTGTCAGGTCTAGTTTCCCCTCATTAGTAGGCAGGGCCAGTGCACTTTCCTGGTTAATTAATATCTCTAAGGATTAATCACTATAATCACTTTGCAGTAGTAAAAAAAAAAAGGTTTCTTGTTGGTACTTGATATAAGGTACTTTTTTAAAACTCCAACACTGAGACCTTGCAGAAATTAATAATGACGCACCAATGATTTATGGAGCAATTCCTTTAGGAGAGAATTATAGTTCTCTTTCCCTCAGTTTTGAAAATTCCATTAAATTAGTCACCTGGCAGATGCTGTTTTCCAGAGTGGTGAATGGTAGTGGAGGACATCAGTGCTACTCTCAGGAGAACAAAAATGTACTTTCACCAAGAAGGCACAACACGTTTTACAATAGCTGCTTTTTCAGTTATTTTATGATACTGATATGACTGATTTATCCTAATATGACTGCTTTTAAACTCATGAAATCTTACTTGGAGGTAGAAAATTCTACCGGTCTGACAACCATCACCCTTTAGTGTTTTTTTTGGTTTTGCTTTTTTTGGTAACTGCAGTCAGGGAATACAGTGAGGCAGAAATGTAATGCCCACTCAGCCATGTTAGCTTCTTGTGATTTCAAGAGCTTGATAATCGCTGCCCTACAGCAAAAAACCCAGAACAAGAATACCACATCAACACCCATAATTCAGTGAGAAACTTTTCCTTTCATGAGGGCTGGGATATTGAGGTATTCCACCAAAGCATGAAGGTTTTGGAAAGAACAACTTACCCCAACACTATTTTAAAAATGGCTGCAAGCTTTTCGCCTCCAGCTGAGTACATTTCTGTTTTCATAGTTTAGCGACAAAACAACATGCTGTTTAGGTGTGTTGTGTTTCATTACTTTAAACAATCGTAGCATTAATAATTAACTTTCCAGGTAAACAACCACCTTTCATGTGCCAACTGCCAGGTACACTGGCACAATCACATGTGAAGTCAGACATCTGTTTGGCTCATATCCCTGTTGCCATGGGTTACTGGGCCTGGAGTAGAGAAGAGCCAACACCCGTAGCATGGAAATACAGAAAATGGAGGCAGGCTGATTAGGGATATAATAATAAAATAAATGACTACAGGCCCTCTATAACAAAAGGCAATTGATGCTGGGGCAGGTAAGAACACAAACTTTAAGCACAAAGTGGTCTTAAACCTTTATGGCAAAGGGTTTTTGGCCCAGTTCTATATGAGTTGTGGATTGGAATTAATAGTGAAAACATGTATTGAAAACAAGTGTAAATACTTCATGATTGATTGCATTCACTTCCTTTAAGTTTGGAGTCAGATCCAGGACTCCTGAACCATGAACCAGATAACATAAAGCAAAAAAGCATAAAAAATAACTGAGTTCAATCAGATAGGCTGATGTCCGTAATAAACATTAAGTCAAAGAACAGGGCGTGTTGTGTCATAACCTACTGCCATTTAACAAATATGTGACATTCCTGGGGAGTGCTGGAATGAAAAGGCACTTCCACTGAAATGTAGCAGGACATACAAAGCTGAACCCAAGCGCTCATATGATCCCTGAACCTCCTGAGGTTCTGGCGCTCAGCACAGCTTCATTACCATGTTAATCACAGCAACAGCGTCATTACTGTGGTAACCACAGTAACAGCTTCATCACTGTGGTAACTGCAGTAACAACTTCATCACTGTGGTAACTGCAGTAACAGCTTCATTACTGTGGAAACTACAGCAACAGCTTCATTACTGTGGTAACCACAGTAACAGCTTCATTATTGGTAACCATAGTAACAGCTTCATTACTGTGCTAACCACATCAACAGCTTTATTACTGTGGTAACCACAGGAACAGCTTAATTGTTGGTAACCATAGTAACAGCTTCATTTGTGTGCTAACCACAGTAATGGCTTCATCACTGTGCTAATAGCAGTAACTGTTCCATTATTGTGGTAACTGCAGTAGCAGCTTCATTACTGTGGTAACCACAGTAACAGCTTCCTTACTGTGCTAATAGCAGTAACTGTTCCATTACTGTGGTAACCACAGTAACAGCTTCCTTACTGTGCTAATAGCAGTGACTGTTCCATTATTGTGGTAACCGCAGTAACAGCTTCCTTACTGTGCTAATAGCAGTAACTGTTCCATTATTGTGGTAACCGCAGTTGCCAGTTGCTTTTGTGGGTATTCAGTCTGCAATAGGCTGAGGTGGATAATCAGAGATTTCCTGCTCATTGGCAGACTGCATGTTCAGAGTGACATCATGTTAGTGTGTCAGCAGGCAAGTCACTGGACCACAAACTCTGTCTCAAAACACAATGAGGACAAAAAGTAAAAAACACAATACAAGTGCCTACAGACATTCTTCTCTGAACCCAGTCCCTACCTGAATTTCAAATCTGTACAGCTTGATAATGCTTATCACTTTTCACCACATAGTGTACTTTTCATTCAAATTAAAACCTTGATTCAGGGTGTGGTGCATAATGTGTTAATGACACTACTTCCTGGCCCAGCAGGTTCTGCAGATTGTTGTTATCCCATGATTCCTTTCCCAGCGTGAAGGGATTGCCTGCTGTTTCCCTGACTACTGCTATTTATGCCAACCATAGCATGGGGAAATGAGTTTTTCTGATCTAAAAAGGCTACTACTGGAAAAGGGATCATGCTTATGTTAAGTATAGAGAATTTTTCCAAAATGCAACAATGTACTTTGTAAATGTGCTACATATGAAATATTTTATTAACCCTTTATCATTGATATGTCATTTTTTTATGTTTCTTTATTTGACGCTTGGTTTGCCGTTAAAAAATGCATGAGTAACCCACAAGTCACATGTTTTGCATTTAAAAATTTAACCATCTGAATGAAAAATATTTCCATTTTGAAATTTTAACACGGTTTCCACAAGAAAAGTCCCATTCTAATTAACGTTTTGATTTGTCTGATTTTCACATTGAATGTTAAACAGTAATTTTACTGCTGTCTCTAAGAGCTGTCTGATAGGGGCCCTCACAGTAATGAAAAGGGGGGGGGGGGTGGTGGCCTGGGATAGTGGGCCCCACTGTGAAATCTTTTCACGGGGCCAAAAATCCCTGCCAGTGTCCACGCCTGGGTAGTTTAGTAATATGGCCCCAATACCAGTGGAACACAGAAGTAAATATGGTGCATGTACATATCCACCTCCCTGACTACTTTGTCCCTGAAAAAATGTCAGCCCAATGCATGTGAAGTATATTAACATGCAGTATGCAGTACACATTCACCAGCTACTTACACCTATTGAGTACTGCGTAGGACCCCCCTTTGCCTCCAGAACAGTTTGAATTCTTCATGGCATGCGTTCAACAAGGTGCTGGAAACGTTGCTTAGGGATTTTTGTCTATGCTGACTCGATAGCATCACAAAGTTCCCGGAGATTGTTCAGCCACTCATTCATTCTGCAGACCTCCCGCTTGACCTCATTCCAAAGGTGATCTATTGGATTGTGATCTGGCGACTGTGCAGACCACTGAAGTAATCTGAGGTTGCTCATGTTCGCTGAACCAGCTTGTAATGCGTGCTTTGTGACATGGTGCATTATTCTGCTGGAAGTATCCATTTGATAAAGGGTAGACTGTGGTCATTTAGGGATGCACATAGTCAACAACAATGCTTAGGCATGCTGTGGCATTCAAATGGTGCTGATTTGTTATTATGGGGCCTAACGTGTGCCAAGAAAACATTCCACACACCATTACACCACTAGCAGCAGCCTGCACCATTGACACAAGGCAGGACGGATCCATGGATTCATACTGTTTACACCAAATTCTGACCCTACTACCTGAATGTCACAGCAGAAATCGAGATTCGTCAGGCCAAGCAGTGTTTTTTCAATTTTCACTCACCCAGATTCGGTGATCAAGTGTCCACTGTAGGCTGTTCATGTGACTGTTCTTAGCTGACAGGAGTGGAACCTGGCATGGCCTTATGCTACTTTAGCCCATCAGCTTCAAGTTTTGATGTGTTGTACATTCAGAGATGCCCTTCTGCACACCACTGTTGTTATTTGTCCATTTGTGGCCTTTCTGTTAGCTTGAAAAAGTCTACCCATTCTCCTGTGACCTCTGTCATTAATAGGTTTTTTTCGGTCACAGAACTGCAATTTACTGAATTTATTTATTTATTTATTTAATCGCATTTCTCTAAACAGCAATCATACCACAATTAAAGTCACTGACATTGTGCATACTGCCCATTTCTAATGGTTGTTCGTGGAAATAATTTAACCTTTTCGCTATACCTGCATGCGTTATATATTTAGTTGCAACCACGCGATTCGCTGTTTGGAAGAGCAGCCTGTTTGCGTTAATGAGCAGGTGTAGCCTACCTAATAAAGTGGCCGACGAGTGTACGCAGTTCAAACACTCCATTTTTTTCAAGCCTGCCTGACACATAGCGCCAAGGGAAAGAGTCTGGGAGGAGCAACCCATTCTTCCAATATAAGGACGTATTTCCTCCATCAAATGTAACCTCTTCACAGTTTGTCTGACAACGAAATAAAATTTCAAAGAAGTTTGCAAACGCATAGACAATAAAGCTCCAATGATAATTTCTAATAGCTTCATACGGGTAAAAACAACTGACGTTAATATCAATGTATGCATGCAGAAGGCTATGCTACTTAATTCAAGTGAATTGTATCAGTTTTGTGCATGCTACGTATATTTGCTGTACCATGTTTAATTAGTACCCATGCTATTGTATTGGATTCTTAGACCGAGCACTGGTGTATACGCCTGTAACCAGATAGGCTACGTAGCCAATAGCTCTGAAAGCTCCGTTTATGTAGGCTACGTACAACATAGGTGGACGGTCTTGTGTGCTGCTGTACAATGAAGTATATTCAGGAGTTTAAAAAATAGTTGTCCTAACAGCTGTCTGGAAGCTTTTTCGTCGAACGCGTTAGTCCAGCTTTTAAATACAAACATTTGGTCTGCTAATAATACGCACACACAGACACACAAACGTAGCTAGCCTATCTAATTACCCGTGCGCGTCGGATAGGTGTGGCTCTTCGCAGTCGGGCGTAAGTCAAGGTGTACAGTGTAATCAGTTCACCAGAGTTAATACAGGAAGAGTGAATTGGACGTCGAAACTGTCAGTGGAATATATTGCTCTTTGCGACTACCGTCTCCCAGGCGCTGCGTTGAAGACGTAGTAAGGACAGAAGAAACAAGTATTTTACCAAACTTTAAAAATGACGCTTGAGCCGTTGCGGTCGGCGATGACCTTTGAAAATGTGGAAGACACATCACTCGCTCTGCCATCGGATACCAACCTGAGGTCTGGACAGCAACGTGTCCTGGACCAAGTTCACACCATCAAGCGAAGTCGCTCAAAGAAAAGTGGATCACTTTCGCCTACAAGTAAGGTTTTCCTTTTTAATATACAAGTTGCATTGTTGTGGCAAAGTTTCTTCTTCTATAGGATTATTATTATTATTATTATGAAGAAGAAGAAGCAGAAGACGTGGTAAAGGCATATAGAAAATGTTTCTTTAACATACCGTGTCCTTTCCTTGTGAAGTGCATGCAGCTTTACTGTGTCAGCTTCGCTCCTGAGTACCGTTTATCCGTAGCCTATTAGCAGTAGTCTATTGAGCACACCACTTGTAAGGTTTATTATAACAATAGTTTCACACCAGAAACGTCTATAGCGTAAATCCGTAAGCATTTGAGAAATGTTCCCTTTCGTGGGTGCATTCCATGGCTGAAATTTAGGTAGCCTATTTTTTATTTTTATAATTTTTATTTTATAAGTGCTGCCTGGTTCTCCGTTGACCATAGGTCACTTTGGTGAGGTGCAGTCCTCCAGCTGACGTAGTTCCAAAATTGTTGTTTTATGTTTTTTCTTTCTGTGAGGTCCTCTATTTCACCTATTTAGCGTTGCCCTAACGATTGCACAGCATTCAGGAGTGACAAGCAGAGTCCAGTTACTCGTTCTCCTTATTGTTTACGTTGTCGTTACCTCGCACGTGTAATGAAGTGTGGACGTTAGCTTTATTGTGTTTGAGGTACACGGTTGTGAGGTTGTGGTTAGGACAACACAACCAGGACCTGACTGTCGGTGCTGGTGTCCATGTCCCCGAAATTTAAATCTAGCTTTACCTGAAGTTACGGGTTATATTTTCCTCAATGGAACTGCGTAGCAAGTGAGTGTGATTTCACGGCGCTGTGAAAAGTCGCCGTACTGCTTTGCTTCGCACGCGCTTCTACAAACCAATGGGACGGAGAAGGCTAAATTTGCCTGCTAATGAGTGTTTCGGAGAATATGTGGGAAAGAACACGTGTCTCTGACTGCAACTTCTCTCTTGTTTTTTTGAATGTACCTAGAGTCCGAACCTTTAGCCCTCTTTTCGCGAAGCAAGGGTAACGACATTCCTACAGCTCAGATTATGGTTATGCTTCTGGTCATGTCTTAATTTTGAGTTGAACAGTAACTTTCAAGTTAGAGTAAATTAGCCGATCATGGGTATTCTCTGATGCCTTAAGGGTTATTGTGCGGGCTATTAGGCTACACAATGCACTCAGTAGTTGTAGAAAGTTGTGCAGTTATTGTGATTAAAAAAACAAAAGGAGTTATTTTGGCAATTCATTTTCTGTAGTCTGGCTTGTAAGGCTATCTTTGTTTATACTTATCTGTAGCATCTGTATTTTTTCAAGTGTATTAATTGGTATCTTCTTAATTTCTGCAAAGTTCTATTGAATTTTGTACACTGATTCACTGATGCCTGGCCATTTGGTATCTCATTTGGGCAGGATCAATTTAATATTCAGGTGTGCTGAATGAGTACTGAAACTAGAATTGTATTTTTTTATATTAAGCTATTGCATTTACATTCAATTCCTCCTTGTCCTGGTCTCGTTCACACAAAATCTTAAATTATTTCAAGCCTGATGTGGTGCATGAAGCAGAAGGTATTTTGCTCTTTTAGTAATAAACATGAACTAGTGAAATGTAAATATATGGCCTTGAAAATGTAGTCATAAATGCATTTCACGGCAGTGCAATATATTGCAGCAATTGAAAGCAGCAATAATGGTAATATCTTCACATAAATTGGGAAGTAGTGCCATACATTTGATTTCAACATGTTTCCACTATATTTCCTGGATAGTGATCACTGTGTTTTAAGGGCGAATAGAAAGATTTTAGAAACTGCTGAACTCACAGGCCTGGGATAGATCAGAATTTTATCAAGTCTGACGGTTGTCAAAGTTTGCACCATGAAACTGAAGAAAAAAACATTTTAAACATTTAGCTAAGTTCTAAGTCAGTTATTGGCAATACTGTTGATTGAATCAAGTCCACAATGTTATACAAGTATCAGAAAGCAATCTGTCTGTATTTGTTACAAAATCGTAAGAGTCGGTTCAGTGCAGTTAAAATGAATCCAAGCACAAATAAAGATAAATTAGCTTTTTTACAAATAATTAAAAAAAAGAATATATATTTTTTTGTTATAACTCTTAATGGCCCTTTTATTGTGAGCTTTTCTTGTAGCTGGTTGCAGTGCGTACACTTCCATGGTGAGTTTTTGAGAAAGATGGTATTGCTATCTTTGTGAATGTTTCATATAACCTAATCATACACTTGCTGCTGTTGTCCCAAATTTAATTTGGGGTTAATACAGATTCATTTATCAGCCAAAATAAATACTGATCTTGTATCGACATGCTGTTTTGTCTTTAGCAAGTTTGTGCTTTTGCCAGGCTACCTCTGCTAATGATCAACATCGTGAGGACACTGCACGCTCTCTTAGGACAGAGAACTGATTTCACCCTATGGCCAATCTTCACCTTTATTTAAATGGTAAAATAATAATAATTTAAATGATGAAATAATATTTGAATAAAGATTTGAATAAAGACGGCTAGTGGAAAAACAATTGATGTATATTTTTCAACTGTTATCAAAGGAGGTGATGCTCTGCTTAAATGTTTGGATTCTGGATTGTGTATGTTCATACAATCATGATACTATCTGATGATGATGATGATATATTTTTCAGTGTTCTCAAATGTGTCATCAAAATGTTTGGTATTGTAGTAAGCAAATAATGACTGGTAAAGTCATTTTTGTGAATTATACTTAATTGGATTTTGGAATTAGTCTTACACTTATGGTGTTTGTACATATGTTTCTGTTTTTTAAGGGTAATTTATTGATAATTCAGTGTATTTATTATAGTAGTACAGATGTTTTTTGTTATTATTTTGGCTGGATATAACATATTGTCTAAAATATTTATTGGGCTGCTCCCCTGGTTATGAAATAAGGGCCTATTCTGTCATATAAATGTAATTACAACAGAGTGGAAAAAGTATTTTACCTTCTTTATCCACAACTTTTAAATAAAGTAGAGAAATAAAAATGTTTAATAATCTGAAGTGCCAAAAAGGCCTTCCTTTTTCCTGTGATTTTCTTGTTAATTGTGATTACCAGAGAAGATAACAGGTTCATTTCTGATAAAATAACTTCCTGCAGGTGCATATGAAAAAATTATTATGTTGCTGGTGGAAAATGACATCAGCGCACATTCATGCCAGAAGCATTGAGTTGTAGCCTAAGTTAATTTATTTATTAAAACGAACAAATAAATGATATAAACCTATTTGATTCAGCACATTTTAACAGTTAGCAATAACTTAAGACTGCTTTTATGCTTTGCAAGGGTTTAAATGAGGCACTTACAATAAATAATAAATTGGACCTTACCAGTGTAACAGTGTAAGATATGGAAAGGAAACATCTCACGGATGACGCCCCCAAAACTGTCAGAGTACTCGCTGATTCTTTCACACAGTACATAACTGATGACTGATAGGACCAGAAATCAGGTTTGTCTCCAACCATGGGAAATGACACCTTTGCAAAATACATAGGAAAGAAA
This sequence comes from Anguilla pacifica, assembly GCA_039654925.1. NCBI lineage: Eukaryota > Metazoa > Chordata > Actinopteri > Anguilliformes > Anguillidae > Anguilla > Anguilla pacifica. The sequence continues at coordinate 46,728,798 of CM077294.1, forward strand.
GGCCCCAGAGCGAAATAGCATTTGCATTGCAAATGCCGTCTTATTTGGCTAGAACAAAAAAGCAGCGCGGCCATTTTCTGTCTAGTGTACTGTTGCCTTAACGACGGCGATCGTTATAATAAAACATGCAGGGTTTCCCCCAGGAAAATAGTTAGTGGTGGGGGAACGGTAAATAGCTGTGGTGTGAAGTGGTGAGCCGTGGTCTTCACATGCTATATCCTAGCCTGACGTGGTGAACACATGTTTACACCATGGCAATTTTGTTAAATAGCAGACATTTATTGAATGGTTAAGCATAAGATTTTGGAGATCTGAGCAGGGCTATATGAACCTTTTTTGCGTTACATCTTTGGTAGAATTTAAACATCTACAAACTCTGCTGGCCACTCTCTGTATGAGGGCCTCCTATTCCTCTGTACTTGTTCAATACTGCCAGGTTTTTAAGAGGAGTATCATGTTTTTCTTGCAATTATGTCGGTTCTTTAAAGAACAAATAAATCATGACCATTTTAATAATAACGAAAGACTATTGACCTGGGTCACATTTTAACAATCATTGTTGTGATCATAATCTTAAGATTCATTATTTAGATTCAGCTCTGCCAAATTAACCTTTTTTTGTTTGTTTTTTTTTTTTTTTTTAAAGAGAAGGTTATATTTTCAATTTAATACAATAAAAGGGGACAATTTCACACTTAGTAGTACTTATAAAATGCTATCTGGAAGTGTGTCACTGCCCCATACACCCTGACACTGCCACAATCCCTGTCTGCTCGGTGTGTTTTTATTACGGTCGTATTGGATATAGGATATTTTCCAACACGGCTGTAAATCTTAAAAGAGAAAGTAGAAAAACATACATTTCTGAAAAATAATATCAGCGATGAAGGACATTATTAAACAGAATTATTATACATATAATAATAATAATAATAATAATAATAATAATAATAATAATTATTATTATTATTATTATTATTATTATTATTATTTTAGTAGTAGAAACAGTATTAGTAGTAGTAATGGGGTGGAAAAATCCGAATAAGTCGATCAGAGACATAGCCAATTTATTTGGTGTGCCAAAATCAACTGTTTGGTATATTGTTAAGAAGCAAGAAAGTGCTGGTGAGCTCAGCAATAGCAAACAAATTGGTAGGCACAGAAGAACACTGTAGTGGATGAACAAAGAATGCTTTCACTTGTGAAGAAAAACCCCTTTTCAACTATCAGACGGATCAAGAACACTCTCCAGGATGTAGACATAGATGAGACTATGCCAGCATAACCTCAGAGGGTTTACCGCAAGATGCAAACCATTGGTAAGCCTCAATAATAGAATGGCCATGTTACAGTTCACTCAAAAGTACATTTAAACATTTGTAGAGTTCTGGAGCAAACTCTTCTGGAGACACAAGAAGAATATTAGAAATGTGATGGAAATCAAAAAGTATAGAGAAAGAAAGGGACAGCTCACGATCAAAAGCACCCCCTCCTTGTTGAATCATGGTGGAGGTAGTGTCATGGCTTGGGCATGTAACGACTGCCACTGGAGCATGCTAGTCTTCAGTGATGATGTGACTGCTGAAAGCAGCAGCAGGATGAATTCTGAAGTGTACAGAAGCATCTTACCTGCTCAGATCCTACCAAATGCTTTGACTCGATGGAGGGCACTTCACCTTGCAGCAGGACGATGACCCCAAATACATGCTAAAGTAACCAAGGAGACATCGGTAAATAGGGTTGGAAATTGTGGTCAAAAATGCACAATCGATGGCTGTGATGCTTGTGCATTAGTGAGATATGTCAAGAAAAACAGAAGAGCAGCTTTTCCTAAGGTGACTGAGAATGTCAATGCAGGGAGTGCTCAGACTGTGTCAGCAAGAACAGTTTGTTGACAACTACATAGAGAGGGATATTATTGTAGGTTTGCTGTGCATTGCAGTGTAACCCCTCATTACAAAGACAGATGCACATTTCAGAGTTCAGTGGTGCAGGCACAGGTCTATGTGAGAAAGAAGTGATATGGTCAGATGAGTCATCCTTTCTCCATATTCTCGGCAAGTGCATATGTGGCGTACACCAAGAGAACGGTACAGGCCTGCATGCTTGACCCCTATGGTGAGGGGGTGCGATAGCTGTGTTATGCTGTGGGGGGCATTTTCCTGGCATGGTTTGGGTCCACTTCTTCCATGAGAGTTATTCTGAGCGTTCAGCTTTATCCTGTGATGAAACATTTCCATCCTGATGGGAGTGGTCTGTTCCAGTATGACAGTGCCCCCATCCACAGGGCACGAGGGGTCACGGAATGGTTTGATGAGTATGAAAATGATGTGAATCATATGCTATGGCCTTCACAGTCACCAGATTGCAACCCAGTTGAACACCTATGGAAGATTTTGGACCGATGTGTTAGACAGCACTCTACACCACCATCAAAACACCAAATGAGGGAATATCATTTGGAAGAATGGTGTTCCATTTCTCCAGTAGAGTTCCAGAGACTTGTAGAATCCATGCCGAGGTGCACTGAGGCTGTTTGGGTGACGCGTGGTGTCCCAGCACCATACTAACAATATGTTTGTATTTCCTTTAATTTGTCACCTGTCTGTGTGTGTGTGTATATATATATATTCCATTTCAGTAAGTGTACTGCACATCAGTTGCCCCCAGCCATTGGATGTCGGGTTAGTTTGTCCCATCTTGTTTTCTGCAGGTCCTCAGAACAACGCTGAGGCCAGCGAGTTTCGTTCCTTCAAGTTCTCCCCAGCCAAGCTCAATGGAACGATCTACTCCAGGAGTAATTCCATTGCAACAGCTGGGTTTGTCAGAACGGTAGGGAATCTTCATCCTTACATCCACGTGTTTTGCTTCTGCTTTCGCTTTTTGCAGTCCTATACCTATTACAGGGTACAGGAGGGTAATTTTGGTTTTGAGTTCTTTATGGAATTAAAGGAATAAATGTAATTTATGTTCATCAGGTTTAAAGGTTGTTCAGGTAAGGTTTACCAGAGGGAAAAATTAAAGTCCATCTCCTTAGACTTTCATAAATGGTAATTGTTTTGTTTTGATGTGTACAGATCGGAACTATTCTCGCTATCCAACCTGAGTAAGCTGTGTGTGTGGGTGTGTGTGAGAGAGAGAAATTGGTTTTAATCACGAGTCTACACTTAAAAGAACAAACAACAATAAAGGTAATTTTTAATAAACAACACTTCAAGATTGTTAAACTTAGTAAATCTGCGCATTGCAGAACTTTGCCATAAATATTCTCTATGTGTCAGTGTGGCGAATAGTACTTGTATCCACAATTTTATATATTGGCAATTAATTGTGCGCTATTTTGCGATGCAATTACAAATGCAATTATATTACTCGTCTACAGCCTAATTGAGGAGAACTGGCTATATCGGATGGTATTGAGCATTGTGCGAATACAATGTGCTTATATTCATTTAATAACGTTGACGTTGAAGCTCTGCAGATGGAATTTTTTTTTTTTTTTTTTTTTTTTTACACTTTACTTTAGTTTTAAATTGTAATTGCAAAATACCATTGAGAAAGTAACTACACCAGTGTAGGCTCATGCATCATATGCCCCAGGGTTCAATCGAACACTGTGACAAGCCTACTTCTTTTCTTTTTTTGCAACACTAAATAAACTAAAGTGATTCTGAAATCATGGACATCCATCTGTCAAAGTTTATGCTCCTTTACCGACCTATTGCTGTTTTCCGTGTTTGCTGCTGTTACACGCCACTGCAAAATTCTACCCGCATTTGGTGGGTGTTAATGTCATGCCCTGGTCATGTAATATTCCAATTACTTAACTTAATGTTTTTTGTTTTTTTTTTGGCTATGTTTGCATTTTTATCTACTACCAGTCTCAACAAATTAAGACACATTTATCACAATATTGTATTTTAGCACATTCCACACTCAAAGTGTTCCAGTCCCACTGGAAAAAAAAAAAAGTTCCACTTTTAGTTTAGTACCTGTTAACAATACTGTATGTAGTTCTAAACCATATCATGTAAGGACCAAATTGAATGTCATGATGCTGGTTAATGTTGAACTGTTAGCAAAATTCTTAGAAAAATGTTTCAGGAACTTGCGTGGTAAATCAGTGCTGGGCTCTCTCACCTCTCTGAACACAAGATATGTGTTAGGCAACCCAAATTCCTTCTGGATCTGGAGCATGAACTCAAGGCAAAAGAGCTGTTTCTGGCTTTTGCTCAGTGCAGTTATCCAGCTAACTCTGTAATCCCGCTTTGTGAAACACCCCTCGGCTGTGTTTACAGTGAGCTCTCCAAGCTCATCTGTGTAGAGAACACCTTATCACATTTCTGCTGTATCGGAGTCTAGACTGAGCTGTGCTTCAAAGTGCAAATATATAATTTTCTCAATCTGCTAGCCTTGCAGCTGCTTGACACTTTTGCACGTAATTACATACAAGTCATACTGGACTTGCCTCAAAGTACTTTGAGCGGACATGCCATTTAAAGAGAATTAACTGTCCAGCTATTCTAGTTAATTATAACATAGCGGGTAAGACGGCACACCCGGGATATTGTGCAATGGTTAATCCAGTGTGCATGCTCCACTATATTATTTAATATTATCATGTTATAGACCCCTCTGCTAATAGTTGGGTCCGTATGAATGGCAGACTGAATTGAATCAACTCTTCAGTACCCTTGATGAATAAAAACATTTTAAAAAGTGCCAGCGAGATGTAACCTAGCTTTGGTGAGTAATACAGATGCACAATGCATAGGATTGTTTTTGCAAATAAAAGCCACATTGCTCCAGTACAGTCTGCTAATGTGTTTCCTATAAAGCAGAGCTGCCTCTTCCGCTTTTGTTTGGCGTTTTAGCATCGGTTGTTTCAGTCATTGTTTATTTTCAGTTAGGGTAATTTAACAGGCCATTAAAACGTTGTTTTAGCTGTTTAGTTGACTCTTTTTGAAGATTGTGTTATTTATATCTTCCTTAAATGTTTTAAGAATGTTTTGCTCAGTGTATAGTTTTTTTTGTTTTTTGGCAACACCGAAAAGAACTGCTCTTGTTGAATGGGTGCAACATTTCCCGCCTTCAGTTAAGTGCTTCTGTGGCAGGGGTGTTTACTATACATGATTAATAGGATGCCGTGCCAGTGACTTGTTAAAACATAGTTTTCACTGGCTGCAAGAGGATTTTCTGTACCCAAACGTCATTGTGTTATAACGTGCTGTGGATTCATACTTCTGTTTAGTTGAATAGCACATTCCAGTCACTTGCATTGACTGGTTTGAAGTTAGGGCTGTGACTAATTACAGACACCTCTGAATGAAATTTGGCAAAGTACAATATTATGCAATGTATTTGTACATATAGTATTTGCTTGACCTTATAAGCCATTGGGGAAAAAGATGGACACACGTATACGTACCTGCAAATCAAGAACAATAAGTTGTATGATGACATTGGGTGCAGCTATCAAGAGGAGGAATGCACTACATTTGTACCTGCTTTTAAAGACATGCACTAAGCGGTATCTCTGTATTTCTTCTCTCGTAGTGAATGTGAAGGAAAATTGACATGGCACTGAAGACTTTTTTTTTTGCTGAAGGTATAACGCACAAGCTTGTTTATTCAGATGATTTTATGACATCACCTTCTGTTCAAATATGTGCCTAGAAAACAATGGCGGTGATGTGTACGTCATTGCTCTACAGTCAAAGTGGGAAAACACACTCCATCTCCTGTTTGGACGAGACGTGGCAGCCATTTTGCGCTGAAATGCTTACCACATAATAGCTGAAATGGCAAGCCAGTGAATTTTAACCACACAGAATCAACCGAGGCCCCTCCCTTTGTTATTGTGTTTGGGTGCTTCGGGCGTCTCCTTTGTGTTTTAGATTAGATTGGATTAGGTTAGATAGACTTTATTGTCCCTTAGGAAATTAGTTTCAGACCTGTCAGATGCTCACTGTACAAGACGATACACATAACATTGCACACATACATTCCCCAACTTACATTCAGACAGTGTTATAGACGATAACTTCACACTGGCAAATGTACATTCAAACGTTATTATACGTAACAACATAGCATTTGTATTTGTATCTGAAAGTTATCTCTCTGAATTGTACTATGGAGGCCGTCGTACTCAGGGTATGAGGTCACAGCACATGAGGGTGTTCCTCGTCTGTGGGAGGGGGAGCTGAGCGGGGATGAAGTTCCACAGGCTGCCTTTGTCCCAGTGTCTCTATGGTGGTTTGCTGCTCACCTCAGTGTTTAAAGAGCAGGTTCTCGGCCCTGGTGCGATGGACTGGGCGATGGGGGGGACTGCTTCCAAGCTTTAATTATCCAGAGAAAGCCGTTGCGCTCTCCTGGCTTCACTTGGTTTGTTTGGTGCATAAAATCACAATGTTGTTCCAAATAAAAACATAGGCTCACGATCGAAACAGAACCTCTTTGCAATACATTTATTGAAAAAATGAAAGATGCAAGGAGAAAGAATCCCCCAAACGTTTTTGTGTTCCTCAGATTGTCAGCCTGTTATAATCTCCATTTTGATTGGCGTGCTCGCATTTAACATGCTAGAACAATTTGGAATGTAACTTGGCAACATTGAGATTGAGCTGCTGCCTTTTTGACCTCTCGTTGTCTTTTCTCCACACACAATGACAGAATTTATGATCGGGAACTTTCAGGCCCTGAGAACTGTCAGTCGGAGACGAGGTGAATAGTAGTACAGAGATGAGGTGAATAGTAGTGCACAGATGAGGTGAATAGTAGTGCGAAGATGACGTTAATAATAGTGCGGAGATGAGGTGAATAGTAGTGCGGAGATGAGGTGAATAGTAGTGCACAGATGAGGTGAATAGTAGTGCGAAGATGAGGTTAATAATAGTGCGGAAATGAGGTGAATAGGAGTGCAGAGATGAGGTAGAATAGTAAACCTAACAGTAAACCTTGCTGAACACATTAAGTGTTCAGCAAGTGGAAGAAGGGATTATAAAAATATGTCTTTTATATTGCATAGATTTCAAATATAGATTTTATGCCTGAGGGATTTGGCAAGCTGTTATGACTCTGATCAGTATGGATGCCCTGTTTACCGTATTTTCTAATCTCAGGCTGAGTAGTCTCCATGTTAACGTCTGGCAGACATTGCACTGAAAAGTCACATAACTCAGATGTCGCAGAACTCTTCTGGCTGGTCTCTGTGTTTATTTATTTTTTTGTGACTATTCTAATCTGGCCTTTTGACTTTTGCTGCTGATGGGAGGTTTGCGTCTTGCAGCATAGCACCTATAATTCTGTGATATTTTCATCGCTGCCCTCTGATGATGTCACTGGCCATTGTTTTAGAGTTTTTCTTCACAGGATTCCCCTGTCATCAAATGCAGTTGCCTTCCTTTGTTGACCTATAAGGTGTTTATTTCTTAGCCCACCAATGGCTTCTTTGTTTTTCAAGACCTTCCAACTGGTTTACACCTCCCCTAAGCTCCATACTAATAGTTTCATAATGACAAGACATTTCACTATATTATCAAGTTGTAAGCAGCGGGCATACTTGGGGATTTTTTTGTATTTGTACTGTCATTAAATCTTTGATAGGAAATTGCTGGTGTACTACTGACTGTGCTTGAGCGTGAACACATCAGACCGGTCTTTTGTTCCTTTCCTTCAATTCATTCATCTGCCGAAGATTTGAAAGGAACTCGTATGAAATGTACTGAAAGTACTGATAGACTCAATGAACGAGATGTATTGAAAGTACTGAAAGACTTAATGCACAAAAACATACTGAAAGATTAAATTGGCACAAAAACTCAATGTACTGACTGGAAACGACTCGCCGGGTGCATGCCGTCTACTATTGCCTGCTGCGCTTTTGATGTGTTGCTTTTATTGTAGATTGTTGCTGATTGTTTTATATTGTAGTGCTAATTGTTTGTTGTACTGTTTTGTCTTATTTGCAACATTTTTGTGCTGCTGCCTATCTTGACCAGGGCTCCCTTGAAAAAGAGATTTTTAATCTCAGTGGGACCTTTCCTGGTTAAATAAAGGTTTATTATTATTATTATTATTATTATTATTATTAATAATAATAATAATAATAATAATAATAATAATAATAATAAATAAAAAGACAAACAGAAACAAAATGGTAAGCTCAACAAAAGAAGTGTTTGGGTTTAGCAGGCTATTATTTCGCTTATTCATAGAAATGGCATGTCCATAATTATATAATACAAAAAATTTAATTTGACTTATTTGCAGTTGATATTAATTGAATGACAGCCAGTGAGAGTTCAGTGAGTTCTGCTTGAGCTGGGCAGAAATTAAAAGTATATGGTATGTTTGTCAAAGTGAGTTTTTTTTTTGGTGAAGCCTGAGAAAGTAACTTGAAAGACTTGAAAACACTTGAAAGTTGGATTCATTTTGATGTACTACCGCAAACGTACTGATTCATTTTAAAGAATCAAACTTCCCAACACTAATAGCAAAAAAAAACTAAAACCATTAACATAAATTTGGAGGGCACTGTATATACTTTTAAAAGTAAAAAAAAATACTAATGTAGGTCAGGACTCTAATGTGAATTCTACCTTTTTAATAGTGCGTCCTTGAGACTTGCACTGTAGAAGCCTCATAATCACTGATAGTGTCACCAATAATTAATTGCCGCCCACTGCTCCAAACTAGTTATTCATACACAGACCCTTTGTGGCTCTGTGTAGATAGATGTAATGTGGAAATCCCAAATAGTAGATATTTACGGATAGATGAGTAGTCCTTTGGGCGTGGTGTCTGCAGCTTTGTTTACAGCTTTGAGGATAAAAAGGGTGAGAATAAAGAGTGAGCAGAAAGAGTGTCATTTGATATGTAAAGTGTTTTCACTTTTAAACTTCTGAAGCAGTCAGTGTTACAAATGAAGTAGTGGAGTGTGTCTGCAGCACCTTAGTATGTAACTTTGTGTGTGTGTGTGTGTGTGGTTAATGTGCGTGCGTGCGTGTGTGTGCGTGGGTGCGCACGTGTGTGTGGGTGCGTGTGTGTGCAAATGTGTTTGTGGGTGAGTGAGTGTGTGTGTGTGTGTGTGTGTGTGTGTAGTGTGTGAGCGTGTGCGTGAGTGCACACATGCACAGGTTATTGTGCTGGTGGCTCTGAAGGCACAGATTGAGTTTCCACGCGAGAACGGGGAAGTACACCCCCCTGGGTCTTCAGGCGTCGGGCTGGACTTGTGTGTCCCGGCATGCCTGCTGCTTCCAGCCCTACACAGGGTGCTGGAGTCCGTGATTTTTCAGGAGAGCGTTGCAGGGACCCACCCTTTTCTCCCATCGTCTGAACATCAAAGGGCTGAGCTGTTTCCTGGCACGTCCTCCTCCCCAACTTGTATCACTACTGATATAGTGTCTGTGTACTTGCTCCCTCCTGGCCAGGTGGTCACTGTGAAAGAGAATGTGTTCTCAATGACCTGTCTGGTTAAATAAAGGTAATTAATGAATGAATGATAGGACTTGCACTGTGGAAACTGAGAAGGTAATCATCTATCAGTACTTTAGTACTTTTACACCCAAATTGAGTATCATGTATTGTTATAGTGTGTTGTTTGTTCTGTACTGTGCTGATACTATATTGTTCCGTGTTGGTTGCCAGTCGGCTAAAGGCTTCAGGTGTTATCAGTCAGTGTTTGGTTATGGGCGTTGACAGCTTGGCGGAACCTATTGATTCAACAGCTGATATTTTCCACTCTCTTTGTAGTATAGGTGACGGAGACCCCAGTAAAAGTAACAGAGAAGTCTGTGGCTGACAAGGATCATGTGCAAACAATGCTGATTGTTCAGCGTTATGGTAATAAAGAAACAAATAAGGCATGATATTGCTCTTATCATTTCTGAGAAAGTCATGACACACTTGCCATATCATGCCTTATTTTTTCTTTTATTACCACAAGCTGAACAATGAGCATTGTTTCCACATGATCCTTGTTAGCCACAGACTTCTCTGTGGTCCACTCTTGCTTTTTCATGAGAATTCACCAAGGGGTAGGTACCAAATGGTGAAGCTGTAAGCACCCAGGTAGTTAGGGATTGCAGCCATACCTGACAGTGATGCTTTGCCATACTCCTGAATGTCTCCCATAGCTGTCCTTGTTTAGTGGTATCAAATGTTGTAGCGTTTGGCAAGGTGATTAGCAGCTTGGATTACTCTGTGGAGTAAAACCCAGGGAAGGCGTTTTGTTGGCCGTGCCTGTGCATTCATAGGCCTCCTTAAGGGCTGATGGATTGAGGTGCACTTGGTACTTCCAGCCAGACCTGGGTGAAATACGCATTTGTTTTGGATTCAAATACTTTTCTACGCTTTGCTGATCTTGTCTCGTGTATTGGAACCAATGAAGTACTTTTAAGAAGTGCAAACCCCACCTTCTGGTAATATTGGCAGACATCAATGACACCAGGCAAGATCGTATTTGACCCAGGTCTGCTTCCAGCCAGGAATTTTTCCTGGATTACACTGTCAGATGAAAATGTAATTTTCCGACAAACCATTCAGTTATTTTGGTAACTAATTCCAAGCTCAAGTGAGATATCCCTTGGGTGTTTCTGTAAAATAAAACCCAGGATAGGTGTTTTGTTGGCCGTAAAAGTATATTTTTAGATCAACTTAAGTGCTAGAGGACAGGTGTGCAATTGGTATGTACAACTGAATACTTTTCCTGGGTTTCACTGTCAGATTTGCAGTGAGGTGTTTTTTTGGGTTCAGTGGAATAAAACCTGGGGGAGATTCTTGGATTTACCAAGCCTCCATTGATGTGCTTTAAGGGCTAACAGGCCGGTATACACTTTTTATGTCCTACTAAAGACCTTTCCTGGGTTTACCGCCCGTCCCTCCAGGGCACCCAAGTCCAGAACCGCACAATGTCCGCGAAGAGCCTGGGCCGAAGGCACGCCAGCAGCTCCAGCCAATGGGAGCAGCGCTTCACACCCGTCAGCCCCGCCAACGGCTACGTCATCCCCGCCCCCGGCGCGCTGCACCCCAGCCGCAGCGACCCGGAGCTGGGGCCCCCGGTCGCCGTGGCGCGCGCCAAGGCCCGCGGCACCATGCAGGCCCGGTCCAACCGGGCCAGCATGTACACCGTCGCCAACGGCAACGGCAGCAGTTTCTTCGCTGCTTCCAACAGCGCCACGCAGTTTGTCGCTGGCCCGGCCCGCGCGGTCCGACCGTCCTCTGCCCTGTCCAATGGCGAGCTCAAGATGGCGACGGCCAAGGCCACCAAGAGCGAGAACATTGTGTAAGTGAGCACTGCTGATCGGGGGAACTGGAGAAACAGATGAAGGGTTTGTATGAGTCCAGTTGGGACCAGATGTACTCTGTTAGAGTTTATTTAACTCTGTGGATGGGGAGGGAGGTGATGGTGGATGTATCTCTTTGTGGTTGATGAGGCATTTTTGTGTTCTTGACAACGACTCTGGTATTCATCATTACTGTATGTATCTCCGGATAAGAGTGTCTGCTAAGAGTTTGTAATGCCGTGCATGAGTGTATGTTGAGCTGGTAAGTAGCAGAATGGTATGAACAGTTAGTAGTGTAATGCTAGAAGTAACAGCTCTTTGTGGCTGGTGTTGATCTGGTGAACACGACGAATGGTATAAGAGTGACTGTAGAAGAAGCAACTTTTTTGGGTGGATGTTACCGTCATGAACAGAACAAACATTGGGGTTATGGTGGAAGTAACGGCTTGATCTCGCTGATGTTCTGGACAGGACGACCGATGGGGGAAGCATCCCGGATATCACCATGAAAGAGGCAGTGGAATTTCTGTCCAGCATGCAGGAAGGCTACCAGCTCCGGGGAGCGTCCTACATCCAGCACAGCACCTTCAAGGAGGACAGCGCCAAACAGGAAGTGAGTCAGAGCCAGAAACAGGCCTTCTTCCTCTTCCTTCAAAATTCAATGCAGCTTTTTGGAGACAATGGGAGTAGGTCAGGCCAAATGTATATATTTTTAAATAATAATGATAAGAAACCTATTTTGTCGAGAACCTATCATGCAAGGCTGCAAGCAGCCCAAATTGCTTTAGTGTGACACAAAAAAAAAGACAAAGTACAATTATCCCTCAAAGTCATCTAACCGAATTTGCAAAAATAAGACTCCTTTGACAATGCTGTTTATGAAACAGCATCTTCAGATTTGTGTTGAATGTTTCATGCGTTGTCTTCAGGACAGTTTGTTGCCTGCTGCCTCAGAGGCTTTGACACTGAAGGATGAAGTGACCTTGTGTCAGTGGTCTAATGTACCCCTGGCTCACAGAGCCGCAAATGGACCCTGTGTGTTCCAGCGCTCCATGAATGGTAGCGTAGCTCAACCCATTTCAAACCAGGAATCTTCAAATGCAGTAGGAGATGTGATTATCACCTACAATCATTTTTTATGTGGCTCATGGCTATGTGAAGCAGTTATTATGATTGCGGCAGTTACGAGGATGATCGTGATGATGATGATTATTGTAATAGGCTAATACTTGTCAATCATAATAACTGGTTCACATAAAATGCACTGTTATTGTTATTATTATTACAAATACCACATCTGAAGCTAATAATTATTTATTTATGGAGGGAATCCTTTGATCTAAAAAATGGTTTTGTTTTCCGCTCATTGGCATTTTCACTGCAATTAAACCTGCCGTGACAGCACAGCAATGTAAGGCCGAGGTAGACGCTCTGTCGCTCTGTCTATGGGAGGAACCCGCGGAGAGGCGTAGTTTGCCCTTTGGGAAGATGTCGCTACGCTAAGCCGAAATTATCAACCAAAACATTTCTGACTGAGAGCAAAAAAAACCTAAATATTGCAAAGAAAAATATAGATTTGAAAACTAAAGCTGCCGGCAGCTGTAAGCTTTACCGCGGCATCTTAGCAAATGAGCAAACCACCTCCGCGCTCTGTCACGCGTTCTTCCCACAGACGGAATGAGATGGAGCGCTTACGTCATCCCTACAGTGTGTCGCTTTTCTCAGCGTGCTGCCTGGGTGACTTCCTCGTTTTATGAATGGAACGGATTGTTTAGTAACACGCAGTGTAGTTTTCTGTAATCTCTTCAGCTCTTGCCTTTATTTTTTTTTTTAGCTTATATCAGATTTGGTCTTGAGTTATTATTATTATTTAGAATGCAGTTCTGTGATCTGTGATTAACAATATGAAAATCTATCCCTGTAAAAAGTGTGTTTTGTCCGTACCAAAAACAGAACAATGAGATAGCATTCCGACAGTTTGGTCACTCCCCCATCTTAGTTTAGTCATTTCTTGTAATGAAAACACATTTTCCTAAAATGTGTAGATAGATGCCCATTCTAAATGACCTTTGACTGTCTATAGAAGTTTAATCCCCGTAGGGTCAGAACAGGTTAAGCCGGCTGCTGCGTGCTTATGCTCGTGTGTGTGTGTGCTTGTACGAGTATGTGAATGTTTAGGTGTGTGTGTGTGTGTGTGTATCTGTGTGTTCGCATGCCTGTTTTGTATATGTGTACGTGTACATGTAGCAGTAGTGTGTGCAGTAGTGTGAGCAGTGGTGTGTGTACATGCAGCAGTAGTGTGTGCAGTGGTGTGTGTACATGTACCAGTAGTGTGTGTAGTGGTGTGTGTACATGTACCAGTAGTGTGTGCAGTGGTGTGTGTACATGTACATGTAGCAGTAGTGTGTGTAGTGGTGTGTGTACATGTAGCAGTAGTGTGTGCAGTAGTGTGAGCAGTGGTGTGTGTACATGTAGCAATACTGTATGCAGTGGTGTGTGTACATGTACATGTAGCAGTGGTGTGTGGGCGGTGATGTGTGTACATGTAGCAGTAGTGTGTGCAGTGGTGTGTGTATATATAGCAGTAGCAGTAGTGTGTGCAGTGGTGTGTGTACATGTACATGTAGCAGTAGTGTGTGCAGTGGTGTGTGTACAGGTACAATTGCAATCAAAATTATTCCACCCCTGCGGTAACTGTAAATATTTTTAAATGTATGCTTTTTTGGAGATTATAAACTAAAAAAATCAACACGTATGTCACTTGTGTGTTCTGTTAAAAATTAAAATGTATTTTTTAAGATTTCTGAGTAGCATGTAAATTTTGTATTCAGCCATATCATAAATATTAAACCCCATTCAATATCACCATTTTAAAAATATTTGCTGGTCTGTAGAGTGACTAAATTTTGTGGAAACATACTTAAGCCCTTAGGAAATCCATAACGATACTGTTTGCTTTACCTGCGATAAACATATAAATCCCACCGATGCACTTCTTCACATCAATTTGAAGCTGACTAGCAAACATGCCAAAGACAAAGAAGCTCTCTCAAAAGTTAAGAGAAGAAATTATTTAATTGCATAAAAAAGGCAATGGATACCAGAAAATCTCCAAGATATTGAAAGTTCAGAGACACAATTGCCAACATCATAAGGAAGTTTAAAAGTCATGGAATAGCAGTAAACCTACCTGGACGTGGAAGGAAGAGTAAAGTTACATCAACTGGTATCAGGCACATCGTAAGAACTGCTGAGAAAACCCCTCATATTACTGCCAAAGGCTTACAGGATGACCTTCTGAAAGCTGGAACAAAAGTATCAGTACAGACGATAAGAAGGATATTGAACACGCAAAGCCTTCATGGCCATCTCACCTCGCCGCACTCCACTCTTAACCAGTAAGCATATGAAAAATCAACTTGAATATGCAAGACGTCATTTTGATAAGTCTATGGAGTTTTGGGAGAATATTTTATGGAGTGACGAGACAAAACTGGAATTGTTTAGACCCATGGATAAGCTGTATATCTGGCGCAAGAAAGGTGCAGCTTATGACAAGAAGAACACCATCCCCACAGTCAAGTATGGAGGTGGGTCAGTCCTTCTGTGGGGGTATTTTGCTGCTGCTGGTACTGGCAATCTTCAGCGTGTGACTGGCACCATGGATTCCTTGAAATACCAGGCTATTCTGGAGAAGAATGTGATGCCCTCAGTGCATAAGCTGAAGCTTGGTGATCATTGGACTTTCCAGCAAGACAATGATCCCAAGCATACATCCAAGTCAACCAAAGCTTGGTTCAGGGAATGATCTTGGACTGTCTTTGACTGGCCTTCTCAGTGTCCAGATTTAAATCCCATTGAAAATCTTTGGTGGGATTTGAAGAAAGCAGTGGCATCATGAAAACCAAAGAATATCGGTGAACTTGAAGCATTTGCACAGGAATAATGGGCCAAGATTCCAAAAGAGAGGTTTCAGAGGCTTGTGAGCACTTATAGGAAGCATTTATTGGAAGTTATAAAAGCTAAAGGATGTTCCACAAAGTACTGATTTTGGGGGTTGAATAATTTGGTCATTGATTTTTTTGGAGAGAATTTCATTTTTTTCCTTATAACAAATAGTAAACTCAGCTGTATGTTTTCAAAATCACTTGAACATGTTCTAATAAACATGTATTTCTGTTTACAAAGGCCGTAGTTGATACATTGTCATGAAATTTTATTCACATCACCAAGACATCTTATGGGTTAGAGGGGTTGAATAATTTTGATTGCAGCTGTACATGTAGCAGTGATGTGTGTATATGTAGCAGTAGTGTGAGCAGTGGTGTGTGTACCTGTAGCAGTAGTGTTTGCAGTAGTGTGTGTACATGTAGCAGTAGTGTGTGCAGTGTTGTGTGTACATGTAGCAGTAGTGTGAGCAGTGGTGTGTGTACATGTAGCAGTAGCAGTAGTGTGAGCAGTGGTGTGTGTACCTGTAGCAGTAGCAGTAGTGTGTGCAGTGGTGTGTGTACATGTAGCAGTAGTGTTTGCAGTAGTGTGTGTACATGTAGCAGTAGTGTGTGCAGTGTTGTGTGTACATGTAGCAGTAGTGTGAGCAGTGGTGTGTGTACATGTAGCAGTAGCAGTAGTGTGAGCAGTGGTGTGTGTACATGTAGCAGTGGTGTGTGTATATGTAGCAGTAGTGTGAGCAGTGGTGTGTGTACATGTAGCAGTAGTGTGTGCAGTGGTATGTGTACATGTAGCAGTAGCAGTAGTGTGAGCAGTGGTGTGTGTACATGTAGCAGTGGTGTGTGTACATGTAGCAGTAGTGTGAGCAGTGGTGTGTGTACATGTAGCAGTAGTGTGAGCAGTGGTGTGTGTACATGTAGCAGTAGCAGTAGTGTGAGCAGTGGTGTGTGTACATGTAGCAGTAGCAGTAGTGTGAGCAGTGGTGTGTGTATATGTAGCAGTGGTGTGTGTATATGTAGCAGTAGTGTGTGCAGTGGTGTGTGTACATGTAGCAGTGGTGTGTGTATATGTAGCAGTGGTGTGTGTATATGTAGCAGTAGTGTGTGTATATGTAGCAGTAGTGTGTGCAGTGGTGTGTGTATATGTAGCAGTGGTGTGTGTACATGTAGCAGTAGTGTGTGCAGTGGTGTGTGTATATGTAGCAGTAGTGTGTGCAGTGGTGTGTGTATATGTAGCAGTAGTGTGTGTACATGTAGCAGTAGTGTGTGCAGTGCTGTTTACTCTGCAGCAGTCTCCATGTGAGAATGGCGGTCCTGAATGTGGCCCTGATCCTCAGGTGTACCAGCTGAACGGGATCCCCGCCCTGGTCAGCCTGCTGCAGAGCTCCAACGGGCAGGTCCAGCAGACCGCCGCCGCCGCGCTGAGGAACGCCGTCTTCCGGCACGCCGCCAACAAGCAGGAGGTGCACCGCTGCGGCGGCATCGCCGACGCCCTGGCCCTGCTGCGGGACACCAGCTCCACCGAGACGCAGAAGCAGCTGTCAGGTGGGGGCCCGGGCGTCGAACGGGCACGGAACGGGCACAGAATGGGCACAGAACGGGCATACACCCTGCATAATTTTTTTTTAAAAACTGCGTAATTAGCCAAGCCAAATGCTGAAAGCTCTCTTCTCACAAGGGTGGAAATCATGTGACATGCTGAAATTTGATTGGTCCTGGGGAATGGGCAGAATATTTTGGTGGTGTGAAAGGATGTTATCCACGCGTATTATTAGTGAGCGCTTGTCGTTACGGCTTTAAACTGCATGTTTTCGTTTCAGAAAAACCGTCCTCAAAAATTGGGTGTGATGATGGTTCCTACGGGAACGTGAATAATGACCTTTCTCATTTTTCCTACAAATCCTCCCAGTCCGACCCATAGCGTGAATACATACTCCTTAAAAACATTTCAAATGTAGATTATTTATTTATCAACCTTTTCTTTAAGGTCTATGTAAGGACCTATATTGCTATATTAAATTCATTACTGTTAAAAACCGTTTAAAGAGCCTACTTTTCCCGTCATGTGCAATGATAGCATTTCTTAGAGTGCTTGATGGCTGTAAACTGGACAATATTACAGGCAGCTACTGTTTTACAGTACTTCACTGTTTGCACCTTATTGGCAACAGAAAGTGTTTTTCTTGTTTGCAGAGAGTAATACATAATTAATGTCTTCATAGTTCTTTCCACAAGCTTAAAAAAAAAAAAAGAGCAGTACTGACATTGTGTTTACCGGTGTGCCTGAAACATGGCCGACCGCATTACTAAAGCCAGTTTCATTTCAAGCAGCATTCAGCTGAGGACTTCCCCACTTTAGAAACGGTCGCCTGTTAACAGCGTATTAATGTTCATATCACAGATTCTATATACTTGCTAATATTCAGCTTCTGTGTTTCTTAACTGCAGGAGGTTCCAGTTTGACCCAAGAGTTTCTGGCATTACAGTACAGATCAGATTCAATCTCTTGCGAGTTATTTGAGTATCATGAGGACAAGATAGACAATAGGAAGTCGATGTTTTGAGACCGTCAAAGGGAGAGTAATGGCTTGACGCACGAGGCCACGTAAAACTGGGATCACATGATATTTGCGGCGCGTGAGGTAGTTCTGTGCCGCGTAGCTTGACGTGCCCGGGCGTACGCGCGTCTCCTCAGGGCTGCTGTGGAACCTGTCGTCTGCGGACGGCCTGAAGCCGGACCTGATCAAGAGCGCCCTGCCCGTCCTCACCGAGAACATCGTGGTCCCCTTCACCTGCTGGTCCGACGGCTGCGCCTCCAACAACGTCGACCCCGAGGTCTTCTACAACGCCACCGGCTGCCTGCGGTGAGGAGCCCCGGAACCTTCCGGAAAAAAACCCGCCACAGTCACACCTGAGGCCAGATTCTATAATTACAGTCCTTTAACCCTTAGATATACAGTACCATGACTCAAATTGTGAAAGAAACTTCTGTTATTCGCCATGATTCAGAACAAAATGAATGTTATTTCATATGATCGTACATTTCAGACACAAGAGATATCACTTTTAGTCTTGACCCTTTTTGAGGTCCTGTGATATCTGATGAGTGGTGAGGCTGTGGGACAAAAAACAAAATGCTTTAATTCAGACACTCAAATCACAATCATTTTCACAAATACAGCCTCCCTCGCTTCACAGTTTGCTGGCAGTTTTCTGCATGATTTCTGCATGATGTCACTTCCCACAAAACTGCTGGTTGTTTGAGTGCCAATTAATGCACTTGGTGGACCGGCATTTTTCTGTGTACATCTCCCCAGTGGAAATTGCAGTATATCCACTTGGCATTTTTTTCTGTGAGAAAAATACACTGCATGTCCAAACGTATGTGAACACCTGACATCCAACTTCTCATCCCAAATTATTTGCATTAATATGGAGTTGGTCCACACTTTGCTGCCGTAACAACCTCCTCTCTTCTGGGAATACTTTATATTAGATCTTGGAGCATTGGTGCAGGGATTTGCTTCCATTCAGCCAGAAAAGCATTAGTGAGGTCGGGCACTGATTGGGGCGATTAAGCCTGAGCCACAGTTGGCTTTCCAGTTGATCCCAAAGGTGTTGGATGGGGTTGAGGTCAGGGCTCTGTGCAGGCCAGTCAAGTTCTTCCACACCGTTCTCAACAAAACTCTTTTCTATATGGACCTCGCTGTGTGCCCGGGGGTATTGTCATGCTGAAATCGTAAAAGGGCCCTTCCCCAAACTGTTGGGGAAGCACAGAATCATCTAGAATGTGATTGTGTGCTGTAGCATTAAGATTCGCCTTCACTTGGGCCTAGGCCAAAGTCCAAACCATGAAAAACAGACCCAGACCAAGGGGTGCCCAGTTACTTTAGGTCATATAGTGTATGTCATGTGATGTATATCACAAGAGGCAAGGAGTCAGTTTTCCTAAAATGGGGGATGTACTAGACTCTGGAGGATATGATGGAAGCCCTGTATTAGCTGATATGCCAGTGATGGTGAATTACTCACTGTGTATTTGTTCAGGACTGCCCTTACAGCTCTCTAGCTGCCAGGCTCTATGTTATCTTCCCAAGTAAATATTCAAGGAATGTTATTAGTAAACATTGAGCCACGCTAAAATAATTAGCTTTTTGTATCTCCTTTCTCTCGCCTGAACTTGGTGACAGATGTCGGCGATTTCCGATTTGTCTGACTGGTTGTCATCTTATTTTCCCATTCATCTCATTCAAACGACAAGATGGATTAGCTTGAAGTTAGGTGTGCCAAGAAGTTTTCAGCACTGTGCTCATTGACATTAGCCACCTACACAAAGTAGTGCAGACATATTAAACAAGTTTTTTAACTTCAGCTGGGAACTATGCTCCCTTTTAACAGTTACTGAACAACTATTTTGCCAATAAATCTGTGAATTTCGAACAATCATTACATTTATTAACGTGAATAATTGCAGTTAAATAATTGTCGACCCAATTCCAAAACTCGTGTCGCAGACTTCCCCTGTGGCAGCCATTTTTTGTGGGACCCGAGTTGCACCGTTAGCTAATCAAAAAAAGTTTGAAAACATTTCTGGACAACAGTGAACATTAATGTTAAAGTTTTCCTCGTGGGTTGCAGGTCAGCATACAGTAGCTGATGGCTGCGATTCTGTGTTTACATCTTTATTCCTACTATTGCCAATATGGACGATGCGAGATGTGAACTTGACAGGAAATAGTTCATTTTTTTTGTTTGTGTCACAGAAACTTGAGCTGTGCGAAGGAGGCTGAAAGGCAGGCCATGCGTACCTGTCGCGGCCTGATCGACTCCCTGGTCAGCTACATCCAGTCCTGCGTTTCTGAAGACATCCCCGATGACAAGGTGGGCAGGCCTGGGAAACTCCGCCCCTACAACCCTCAGCCTTGCATTGCTTTTTCAGTGCAAATATCTTCTGTTCTCTTCTCACTACATCACTCGCTACACCACAGGCTCACCCTGTCATCTTTGCCACAGATTATAAAAAAGAAAAGGAGTATAACACTTTAATATATGCCACATATTTAGCAAAAGCCAAGCATTTGAACAATTCTACCTCAAATTTACCTAACATTATCTGAACGTAAAAATTTGGTTGCGTGAATTCTGTGTGGGTTTAAGCAGATTTGCTGCACTACACTGCGGTGCTACAGTATTTTGATTAACTGGTGAGTGAAACTTGGAACTTAAGACTAGGAATTTCATTTTTTTTTTTTTTTTTTTTTGCTTCTTCTTTCAACCACAGCACATTTTTGTCTAATATTCCAGTTTCTCTGTTTTTTAAATTCTCTGCTTCTCTGAATCCGCTGAGCTGTAAGAGTCATACCATGTTTCTTGTTTTACGGGGCGTTTCGGAATCCACCAAGAATTTGCTTATGAAAAAGTGAAGATCGTTAAATTTAACGAGGTCTGTCTGGGGAGGGCATTGCTGGCTCACGGCTGTTCATGACGAATAAATTGATTGATGAATAATTACGGCTTGTGCCCTGACTGTGCCCCTGTTCCCGGACGCGCCGCAGTCGGTGGAAAACTGCATGTGCATCCTGCACAACCTCACGTACCAGGTGGAGGTGGAGGCCCCGGAGTACTTCAGCAAGATCACGGCGGCGTCCCAGCCGCCCGCCAGGAGCACCTCCACCAAGTCCAAGTCCTCCCCCATCAGCTGCTTCAGCCCCAAGAGCAGCAAGCTCGAGCAGGAGGTGAGGGTCTGATGGGCTAAAGCGGTGCGCCCTCCAGCACCAGGCCGTTAGCGTTAGCGTTAGCAGGAGGTGAGGGTCCGGTGGGCTAAAGCGGTGCGCCCTCCAGCACCAGGCCGTTAGCGTTAGCAGGAGGTGAGGGTCCGGTGGGCTAAAGCGGTGCGTCCTCCAGCACCAGGCCGTTAGCGTTAGCAGGAGGTGAGGGTCCGGTGGGCTAAAGCGGTGCGTCCTCCAGCACCAGGCCGTTAGCATTAGCGTTAGCAGGAGGTGAGGGTCCGACAGGCTAAAGCGGTGCGCCCTCCAGCACCAGGCCATTAGCGTTAGCGTTAGCAGGAGGTGAGGGTCCGGTGGGCTAAAGCGGTGCGCCCTCCAGCACCAGGCCGTTAGCGGTAGCGTTAGCAGGAGGTGAGGGTCCGGTGGGCTAAAGCGGTGCGCCCTCCAGCACCAGGCCGTTAGCGTTAGCAGGAGGTGAGGGTCAGACCGGCTAAAGCGGTGCTCCCCCCAGCACCAGGCCGTTTGCGTTAGCGCCCACAGCGCTACACGCCACCACAGTACGCTCTGCTTATTACGTTACAGGCATTTAGCAGACGCTCTTATCCAGAGCGACTTACATTGTATTCAATTATACAGCTGGATATATACTGGAGCAATGCAGGTTAAGTACATTGCTCAAGGTTTCAGCGGCAGTGTTTTACAGGGGAATTGAACCTGCGACCTTTAGGTTACAAGACCAACTCCTTAGCTATTATAGTACACTGCTCTGAAATGGCAACTAATATTTAAATATACAGAATAAGTTGTCTTGTAAATTCACACAAAATTCTCTGCTTCTCTGAATCCGCTGAGCTGTAAGAGTCATAGCACATTTCTCATGTCACAGGGCGTTTTGTATCCACCAAGAATTTGCTTATGAAAAAGTAAAGATCATTCAAATTTGATGACGAGGTCTGTCTGGCAGACACCAGAAATGTGGGAAAGAGCAAAAAGTTGGCACAAAAAAAAAACAACCTTGTGGACTTTTGTAACGCTGCTGCAAACCAATAGCGTCTCTCCTGTGTCCGCGTCAGAACGTCTTCAACTTCCCATTGGTGGAGGACAGTAACCCCAAAGGCCTGGGATGGCTCTTCCACTCCAAAACCATGCAGACGTACCTGTCCCTCCTGGGCAGCAGCCAGAAAGACGCCACGCTGGAGGCCTGCGCCGGGGCCCTGCAGAACCTTACCGCCAACAAGGGAACCGTAAGCACCCCCGTCTGCCCGGGAGGGGAACAGGGTTCAAGGCGGGGGCAGTCGCTTCATTACATTGCAATGAGTCACATTTTATGAGAAGGTTGTTCTGGGCCTTCTTAGAATCGTTGGTTTTTATGAAGGTCATGTTAAGGTCACAAACGTTTAATGTCTTGTGTAAATTCTAAGAATTTTGGAGACAAAATAAGTAAAAATATTGTAATTTTTACAAATGAGCCTGTGTGAGCCTTTTGAGTGGAGTGCTGGGTTTTACTCCCCCTGCTAAACTTATTTTGCCTGGGGCTTTCGGTTATATTGCAAAGTTATTATCTCCAAGGGGCCTTTTCAGATTTGTTTGAGTGGAGAGCCTCCTGTGTCAGGAGTCAGGGAAAGTTGGTCCTCTTAGTTTTATGGCTTACCTGCGAGTGGTAACCTACAGCTGATAATGGTTTAGATTTAGGCGGCAGTACTGGTAATGGTCTACCTGCAGGTGATAACAGTTTAGATTTAGGTGGCAGTAGTGGTAATGGTCTACCTGCAGATGATGGTGGTTTAGATTTAGGCAGCAGTAGGGGTAATGGTCTACCTGCATATGATGGTGGTTTAGATTTAGGTGGCAGTAGTGGTAATAGTCTACCTGCTGATGATGGTGGTTTAGATTTAGGAGGCAGTAGCTGTAATGGTCTACCTGCAGATAATAATAGTTTAGATTTAGGAGGTAGTAGTGGTAATGGTCTACCTGCAGATGATGGTGGTTTAGATTTAAGCAGCAGTAGGGGTAATGGTCTACCTGCAGATAATGGTGGTTTAGGTCTAGGAGGTAGTAGTGGTAATGGTCTACCTGCTGATGATGGTGGTTTAGATTTAGGAGGCAGTAGTGGTAATGGTCTATCTACAGATGATGGTGGTTTAGATTTAGGAGGTAGTAGTGGTAATGGTCTACCAGCAGATGATGGTGGTTTAGATTTAGGCAGCAGTAGTGGGAATGGTCTACCTGCAGATAATAATAGTTTAAATTTAGGAGGTAGTAGTGGTAATGGTCTACCAGCAGATGATGGTGGTTTAGATTTAGGCAGCAGTAGTGGTAATGGTCGACCTGCAGATGATGGCGGTTTAAATTTGGGAGGCGGTAGCTGTAATGGTCTACCTGCAGGTGATGGTGGTTTAGATTTAGGAGGCGGTAGCTGTAATGGTCTACCTGCAGATGATGGTGGTTTAGATTTAGGAGGTAGTAGCTGTAATGGTCTACCTGCAGATAATAGTTTAGATTTAAGAGGTAGTAGTAGTAATGGTCTATCTACAGATGATGGTGGTTTAGATTTAGGAGGCGGTAGCTGTAATGGTCTACCTGCAGATAATAGTTTAGATTTAAGAGGTAGTAGTGGTAATGGTCTACCTGCAGATGATGGTGGTTTAGATTTAGGAGGCAGTAGTGGTAATGGTCTACCAGCAGATGATGGTGGTTTAGATTTAGGAGGCAGTAGTGGTAATGGTCTACCAGGAGATGATGGTGGTTTAGATTTAGGCAGCAGTAGTGGTAATGGTCTACCTGCAGATGATGGTGGTTTAGGTCTAGGAGGTAGTAGTGGTAATGGTCTACCTGCTGATGATGGTGGTTAAGATTTAGGAGGCAGTAGCTGTAATGGTCTACCTGCAGATGATGGTGGTTTAGATTTAGGAGGCGGTAGCTGTAATGGTCTACCTGCAGGTGATAACGGTGTACTTGTAGGGGGTAACGGCCGCGGGTCTGTCTCCAGGTGTCCACGGTGATGAGCCAGACCATCGTGCACAAGCTGAACGGCCTGCCCGAGATCATCCCGCTGCTGCAGTCCTCCAGCCCCAGCCTGCAGAAGACCGCCGTCTCCCTCGTGGGAAACCTGTCCCGCAACCCCAGCCTCCAGAAGCTTCTGGGTGAGGGAGCCAGCCTCTGAAGTCTGCTTCTGGCGGACTTGCAGCCTGATGCACAAGCTCTGCTCCATCCACTCATGAATGTGCTGTAGGGTATAACTCTACAGCAACTTTATAGACTGGCACATGTATTCACCAGTCCTGGGTCAGATACGTATTGGGGGAAAAAATACAATCCTTCTAGAAGAGGAATAAAAAGCTGCATTCTGTGACTCATGCAGACTCATTATTACACTGAACATAACTCGTTTGCATTTGGTCTGCTTTGAGCCAGTTCAGATGCCATTAAAACTTGTCAAGAATCCTGCCAATCCCTGAGGCTTTTCAAAGAACTAGGTTACTAATCCAAAATGTATAATCATATTAAAAAACATTCTGCTCTGAATAAACAGACGTGCTCTTTTCAAATGAGCAGATAT
Source organism: Anguilla pacifica (assembly GCA_039654925.1). Lineage (NCBI taxonomy): Eukaryota > Metazoa > Chordata > Actinopteri > Anguilliformes > Anguillidae > Anguilla > Anguilla pacifica. Next base: position 46,753,318 of record CM077294.1, read on the forward strand.
CTTCCACAAGGTTGACCCAGGTCTGGTATCACTTTCTTCAGCAGATATTAGGATAGCAGTCCATCCTGATCCTTTTAAGAGCAATGGATCTGTGCAGAGGATGTGCAATACTTGGCCCAAGAGCTTGGATATGGCTTAGATATTTACTGGATGAGACTTCAGGATAACCAGCTTCATTACATTAAAGGCATTTAGCAGACCCTCTTATCATACCCTTATCGTTTTACATTTACACATAGAATTTACACTGCATCCATTGTAGCTGGATATATACTGAAGCAATGCAGGTTAAGTCCCTTGCTCAAGGGTACAACGGCAGTGTCCAACCAGGAATCAAACATGTGACCTTTAGGTTACAAGCCCGGTTCCTTACCCACTAGGCTACACTGCCGCTAGCTTCATAACCATGAAGGAAGAAGTGGCTGTTGTATTACTGGAAATCAGTGGAGCTCTCAATCCCCATCAGTCGCGATCGCAATTAAGCGCACTTACACTTTTGAGCAGAATGACCCCATGTGACCATGTTCTGCTCAACAGCCCGGCAAGTTCTCCCCCAGCTGACTGGCATACTGAGTTCCGGAACCTCCGACAGGGCGGATTCGGACGAGTACCTGGCGACGGGGTGCAACACGGTCCACAGCCTTCTGAAGGCGGAGCCTGACATGGGCAAGAAAGTGCTGAGCAACACGCTGGTCAACTCGCTGAGTGACCTCAGCAGTAATGGGTGAGGGCCGTTGTTGTTGCCTATACCACTGTATGACGAAGACAGCCAGTGAACATCGAAAAATGCTTTAATTAAGAATACTTAGGGCAAGGATACTCAAATCTGGCCCTCGAGGCCAGTAGTGCTGCTGGTTGTCATTCTTCCCCTCTAATCAGGACTGGTTTAGACCTGGGAAACCAGGTGAGTCAAATCTCTGACCATTCACTGGCATTAATCGATCAATGAACCATCAGGTAGAAAAGTAAACCAGCAGTACTACTGGCTTAGAGGGCCAGATTTGAGTTTCCCTGAAATATGGGGTCTGCTAGACTTGCCCGTTTCCAAGCGACTATTGTTTATGACAATAAGGCAGGACTGTAACATCTCATCAACACTGAGAACATTGTACTTAATGCTACCAAGCAACGCCACCATGCAGTGTCTGTGCCCCACACATTTGTGATGGGAATCTGAGTGTGTTTTGCTTTGGACCCCGAGGGCAAGGGAGAGAACATTTTTTGAGCTGGTGCCACAGTACACCGTGTATGTTTTCTTACAGGGTATTCTGTCATTTCAGTTCTGAAACTTTATTCAGAGTTTGCTTCAACTGCAATGGACGACTTACCTGTTTTATCTCCTCAGGTACTTTCCGAAATCTAGCAAAGCAGCTGCTCTCTTACTTTATGGGCTCTGGGCAGAAAAGGATATCCAAAGTTTCCTTAAAAAGGTAAACCTTTTGTTGAAATATTACTGGTGAAGGTTGAGATTGAGATTTAATGAATCATGTATACATACCACCTGTCTGAAGTATCCAACTATCCACAGGTGTAGTGACAGACCCTGATGGGGTGATACACCCTGTGGTCTATAATCTATACCTGACCGGCAGTGGCTAGCTAGCGCCCTCCTGTGCTGGCGCATAATTGGCTATAGCATAATCCATGGGGGGAGGTTGATTGGGAGCCTACAGTCTTATGAAAAAAATAAATAAATAAATAAAAATAATAATGATCTTAGCCACAATAATTTAACAATGTGCAAAAAGTTAGACTCAAGAATTTGACAGCAAAGAATTAGACAACTCAAGAATTTTGATTTAAGAACAAGTTTGAAGATTACTCAAAAAAATGAATACAGCCACGGTAGACGTGAGACAGGAGGTTGGCTAAATGTGCATGGCTTCAGTCACGCAAAGCTTTCAAACCACGTCAGATTTTAATATCGCGTGATGTGTGACGCACCATCATGCAAATTTCTGATAAATCACTAATGTACTTTTCACATGCGCCGCCAACACAAACGGTTTTATTCCATTTGAGACACTTACGTTAGCCTGACCGCACCAGCCGCGCAGGACGCACAGTCCGTTAGCGCAGTGGCTGCGCGGGACGCACGGTCTGTTCTCAGCTGTGAACTGCAGGGAGAGGGGAGGCTGTGGCTGACTGCACGTGGACAGGGGAGCTCGGAGTACGCCTCCACAAACTGGCGAAGGATTTAGCTGCGAAGGGATGGGCCTACAACTCATGCTGCGGCATTCAAAAACCATCTGGAGTGAGAGGGAAGAGAGAGATGGTGTGAGAGGGAAGAGAGGGAGGAGGAGTGGGAGGGAACAGAGGGAGATGGTGTGGAGTGAGAGAAGAAAGGGATGTGGTGTGGAGTGAGAGAGAAGAGAGGGAGACGGTGTGGAATGTGAGGGAAGAGAGGAAGATGGTGTGGAGTGAGAGAAGAGAGGGAAGAGAGGAAGATGGTGTAGAGTGAGAGAAGAGAGGGAAAAGAGGAAGACAGTGTGGAGGGTGAGGGAAGAGAGGGAAAAGAGGAAGACAGTGTGGAGGGTGAGGGGCGGTCGGGTGGGGTGTCTGATCCGCTGCTCCAGCTGAACGACCCCGCCCGGCTGTGGAATTTCCAGAGGGGCGGAGCGAGCAGGCGTGTTTGTGTCTGTCCGCGCTCTCTCTCACCCGCGCAGCTGTGTGTCATCGCCTCCCCTCCTCCAGCCCCACCCGGCCCGGCCCGACCCCCTCCCTTCCATCTCCGCCCCCCCCACCCTGCCCGCCCGCCCGCCCGCCCGCCCGCCCCCGCCCACACCCCTTCCCCCCCCACCCACCCACCCGCCCGCCCGCCCGCCCGCCCCCACCCACACCCCCTCTCCCCCCCACCCACACCCATTCCAGGAGAAATGCTGTAACAGAATAGCGGAGGAATCCAGAGGAACGAGTCCCAGTGCCTCCCGGGCTGTTACCACATGCCCAGCCGATCTCATCGCTGCTTTCACAGGCGTGCTGGCGCACTGGGGGCAGGTCGCCCTCCGGCGCATTGGCTTCCCTGCCAGGTGCAAATGCTGTATCAAGCGAGCTGGTTTTCAGAACTCTTTCTCCAGCATTTTCACTGGGAACCTACCTGGAAAGAAGAACTGTTAAACATCTGCTAAACGACACCCAGAAAATATTTAACGCGTTTTTTCTTGAAACCTAATTTAGTTTGTGAACGACAAACTGTTTTATAGCTATTGATAATCAGTTTGTAGGTATGGAAGGCAAGAAGTGAAAACAAGTAGTGTATAGTCGTTTTTTAAATTTTCTTTTCTTTTTTTAAATACGTATTTTCTCAGTACAGCCGTGGGAGAAAGCCGGGGGTTTTGTAGCGGTTTAAAATGACCGTAGCTTTCTTGAATCACGGTTTCCGTGAGCGGCTGAGTGAGTGTGTGTGTGGGGAGAGCGGTTCAGCTCCCTGTCACCGTCTGGCCTTCTCACATCGCTCATCCATCGAGCCGCGCCCGGTCTACCGCAGTTCCCTGTGGCGACACGCCTCGCCCGAGGGCCCGGAGCGCCGAGACGCAGCGATGCGCACGGCCTCAGCGTGCCGCGGCGGACGGGCTGTGCTCTTGGAGAGACGGCGCTATGTGTCACGGGCAAACTCGCTGTAACCGCTCGGCGACCACAGACCTGAAGAACCAGCTGTGACCGGGGGAGTCACCAGACACGGGTCAAACACATACGCGTAACACTTTAACACTTTAAGCGCTGGTAAAACAAAAATTTTAAATGTTCCTTGGGAAGAAAAAAAATACTGCTAGCCAAAAGTACAGTCGTATGAAAGAAACTTTGTTCTGAATGTTGGTGAAATATGTCTTTGTCCTTTTATAATAAAGGTATTTCAAATAAGTATTTGACCCATGTCTCGTTATGACTAACAACTTCACAATGTGGCAAATGTTCAAAGCCCCTGTTAATATTACTGTTTGTTTGTTTGTTTTACAGCAAGGGATGAACAAGAGTACCTTTGTGAACGACATTACCACATCAGCCCACAAATCTGCCCAGGTCATTGAATAAAGTCATTTCTGAGATACTGTTGGAAAAAAGGTACATCCTTCAAATCGAGCAGATCCCTGCACCCTCTCTTACACGCTTGCAACAGGCCTTGGAAATAATGCGTTTTTGCACGTTTCTCTGGTTCTTTGAAAATACCTTTTTGTGGGTTGATTTTGTAGCAGCTTACCAAAGGTGAATTTACGTGTTATTCAGTGTATTAGAGAAATTAATAAAGACATACATTTACATCATTGAAATGTTGACTACATTAGTCTCTTGTAAAAGGTGGAGACCTAAATTTAGACATCCCAGGGATCTGGAGACATTGCAATGCTGCATGTAAAATATTTTTCAATGTTTTTTGTTTCCTTTTTTGTGAATTCAATTAAAAAATGCTTTTTTTTTCTTTAAATAACAAAAGCAGTTTTACAAATGTTAACAAATAAACAAAACTTGTTTTTTTATTAAAGTGTTGACAGGATATCTCTCACTGGCTAGTTAATTTGAAACTGCAGGAAGAGAATACCATATTTGTGTGGTATGGTAAAGCAGTGCTCTTAATAGTACCAATTTTTTTTTTTTGGCATACTTGGGTCCATTCTCCAGTGTTAGAAATTAATCTGAGGAATACTTTGGGTGTCTTAAATGAAATTGATGAGTCGTGTGGAGAAAGAGCTAGAAAGTTGATTGAATGAATCCATTGATGAAGATGTAAATATGTCAATCTGAAGATGCCGAAGAGGTATTTTTTTATTTTGTGCTTTGGAAAGCTTATTTTATGTTCAGCAAAAATTTACCATATGATGGTGTGTAAGTTGTGGGGTTATCAGTATAAAACACTGTACTCGCACGGTGGTGTAAATGTGGAATGTGTGGATTTGTATCGCGTAAAAATATAAAGAAAACCATTACTTTCTTACTATGAAACTGAAATTTAATTCAAGAGATAGGGCACTATGCATAAGCTGTACTCTTGTGTACATTCTGAATGCTGTATTTGTGTTTTAAGGTTCACACTGTTGAATTTTCATATTGTGGTTTTTCAGTTTTCTCTGTACTTTAACTCAAATAGATTAAGCATGCATGGGCAAGAAGTACAAATGAATGCTTAGAGCTAAGTTAATTTCCTTGGGTATCAATTTGATGCTTTGTAAAAAGTCTGTTCATTGTGTTCATTAGATTTAGGATTGTTACAAACCCACGACTGTTAAGATAAGCTGAAGTTTTAAGTGCTTAACTAATTGATAACCATCTTGTAGCCAGTACACATATCTTTGCGCTTTGAGCTAGATTGATGAGGTCTGAAATCTTCCCCTAGTCACGGAGAACTGCCACGTTCTTCAGGTCTAGTGTCCACCAAGATTTGGGCCAATTTTATTTCAATTCAGTCAAACCAGCACATTAATTGAAACGTTACGATTCCATTGGAAAACACCATAAAATATTATAAAAACATTTTCGATCCATGAATTGAATTTCAGAATTGAAGTACAGCTGAGCCCAAGCGGATGTGGTGTGGCGTAATTGATTTCAGGTAATCAGGAAATCTGAAGGACTGCTGGGCTTGTTCGTTCCTCCTGAGGTGCGTTCAAATTCGACGAACAGAGGCGAGCGTTCATAGCGAACATGTTTTCTTTGAACGGTTAAATTTGAACGGCTTTTTAAGAACGTTCCAAATTGTTTGCTTTAAACATAAACAGACATGGCGACGAGAGCGTTTGTAGGCTACTTACAGCCACTTCTGTGATCCTCGATGATTAAAAAAAACATTCTGTAAATAGCTAGCTAGCGAACAATAATAACATTGGCTGGCGTTAGCAATAATATTATTGAAAAAATTGATCGCACTTACCGGCATCTTCAATTGAAATACCCATCTGCGAACACATTTCCCTCGGTCCAGCGTCCATTTTTGTTCGACGCAAACTACCATTTCAGACCGTTCGCTTATGTTTGCAAACGTTTGCGGCGAACACAAAGCTAACGGAAAAAAAGTTTGAAAGAGTTTGCAAACGTTCGCCTTGTTCACTGAATTTGAATGCACTGATTTCTATGAAACGTAACACTGCTACCTTTGACATTTCTCTGCTGTGTTTGTGTGTGTGACTGTGGCAAGCGTCTTTTCATGCCACTTGACCTTTCATTAATGCTAATGTGTTTGATTGGACGACCTTCATCCCTTTGGAAAACTGAAAGAGTACGCAACCCTCATGGATTGCAGTGCTGCAACTCTGAGCTGTATAGAAATGATTGTAATGAAACTCAGATATATATATATAATTGTATATACTGTGTGCGCTTTGTGACTAGACAGAATAAACATGGATTCCTTTAAAAGTGTTTTTAATTATTAAAAAAGACCAGCAGTCCCATAACGGTGATGGAAGCAAGTCTAGGAACGTTGAACACTATGGAGTCAATGATTTTAGTTTAGCATAGGTACTCACTTCCTCAAATTTTATGGTCTGGTTTGAGTCATTAAAGGGAATTTACAACTTTACTGTGCCAGTTTACAAGTTGTGTAATAGGACTGCACTGCTCGTGCTGCTAGCGCAAGCAGACTGCAGTTACCTTGCGGGCTGACTCGGGGTCTGTGAGGGCCTGGTTTTTTTTTATTATCTCATTATAGGAGTCTGACAGTCGGCTAATTACTTCACACTGCTACGACCACTTCCGACTCCAAATCCTTACCTTTCTTTCCTTTAAATGAGTAGAATGATTTGGGTGTGGCAGTGCTAGATTATATCCTTGATACTTGAGATGCTTGTGATTCTTCCAGCTCTCCTGCCAGATTTCTATGAGGAACCTTTCAGTAGAGAAAACCTCCTGTGGCAGGTTCTCACACACAGCTGTCTTGCTGTCATTAATCATTTTTCATGCAGCTAATTACAAGATGGTGAAGTGGGCGTCACCCTTTTTTACTTTCAACGGAATGAATGTACGGTAAAGTGGGAGAGTACGCCTGATTAGGGTGGGTAACCTGTTAATAAAGAAGCAACATGAAGAATTTTATAATTATATATATTAAGTGATGTCTGTTGCCATGCAGTTGGGACTGTGGAACATCATGCATTTCTGAAATCCTGCACTGAGGGTGTATAAACGCAGGTTTCTTTTTTAAAAAGGAAAAATAGGGAAAATGTGCAGTAAGGTCGAGACAATGAGCAGTCATCATCAGAGGGGCTGATGGGAAGTGGAGTCCAAATCTTGCTGAAATGTGGGCCACTGCTTACAGTGCAGGATGGCATTTTGTACCACTACAGAGTAGTGGAGTCTGTCGTTTTGCCAGATGAACTCACCCCAGGCAACAACACCCTTCTCATGTTTAAAGGCTGTGTTTCCACCAGTTCCACTCTTGTTTTCTGGAACGTTTCAGTCAACGATGACCTGCTTCAAACAAACGGAGAGTACATATGACACCGTATGCGGGTCTTTTAGCCGGTGACTTCATGCTGGCAAGTCATATCGGGATACACCATTACATGGCAAGACGTGTTTCCTTTCCTCGGGGTTTTTTTCTGGCTCCTCGTTCCTGTGTGTTCACGTAGGTGGCAAGTGAAAGCATGTCTGTCGTTTCTCTTTGTGCCTTGAATCTACAGCTAGAATTAGTCATGACGTGCATGCCTCATCTTTACATTTCATTTGTTGATCAACCAAGCAAAATCGAAATGTATCGCAATTTAGCCTTGCTCCAAACTCCGTTTGCTCTCCTGTAGTACTGCATGACCTGTGCGATCAGAACATATATACGAGGTTGCGCGGAAGCTCGTTGGAGCAGAGCATGCACTTCAATTGCAAATCTCCTTTTGCAGGTGACGCACTGCTGACCTGAGAGGCATTGTTTGCCATTCAAAACTAGGGAGTAAATTGTAACTAAAAAAGCTGTTAAAATGAACAAAATCTGAGTTGCCCAAGATATGTCTGCAAGACAGCTGCTAAACAAACAAGTTTATAACTAATAACAAGCAAAATAATATGGTTTAAAAACATTTTGTCTGCATTAATTGCTGAAGAATATTTTCATGTAATTTCCTTCAATCTACAGTGTAACTGTTTTAATTGTTGAGATGCAATCGGTAAATGTTATTTTGGATGAACACTATATGACCAAAAGTATCTGGACACCCCTTAGTCTTGGGCTGTTTTTCCTGGCTGGGCCCAGTTCCAGTGAAGGAAAATATTAATGCTGCAACATGCAATCACATTCTGGACGATTCTGTGCTTCCCCAATAGTTTTGGGAAGGCCCGTTCCTGTTTCAGCATGACAGTGCCCCCCTGGCACACAACAAGGTCCATATAGAAATGGTTTTGTTGAGAACGGTGTGGAAGAACTTTACTGGCTTGCACAGAGCCCTGACCTCCACCTCATTCAACACCTTTGGGATCCGTTGGAATGATGACTGTGAGCCAGGCCTAATTGTAGTCCTAAAACGCGGAAGCAGGTTTGTATTTTTGAGCTATGGATTCCCTCTGCAGATTTCCGATGCTTTTTTCCCATAGGGATTTCATTTTCTGCAGAAAATAAGGTCTGTGGCGGAAATCAATCCCTATGTGAAAAAAGCATTGGAAATCTGGCGAGGGAACCCATGGCGGAAGAAACTTCCAGGTTGGCCTACAAAAAGACGTCATCACTGTAACACCCTATTGAGTCAAAACTGTACAAGACATTACGCACTTAAATTGTTCAGATTAAAAAAATATATATATATAAATTTTAAAAAGCATAGAATTGATGCCCGAGCAAGCAAAGAATTTGTGTTTTTTGGCATATGGATTTAACAAGTTTCTTTAGTTTAAACTTTTGTAGACCATAAGACTCAAATCCAAAAGAATCCTTGGAGGACACATCAATGTTTTCTTTTTTTTGGTCATATTCCAATACGGTGTATACTTTTGAGTTTCTCTTTGTTAATATGCTAATATATTAATATGTAATACAGTATGTTGCACAATATCATAAAATGTCTGTCATACAATAATTGATTGAATTTAACCACTAATCTGCATAGCACATGACCGGCAGTTGTCGGCAGTGAGAGAGCATAGTTTCACGAGCCAAGCGGGGGAGTTTACGTTGTCTCAGTTAAACAATTTCCTGGCGATGATCTTAGTTTACCAAACATGATACTTTCGTCCTTTTAGCCTTCTTCCTTTTAGCCTTTGAGAAATGTGTGTTAGGAGGGTACGTATCATATGAGGGAACACAAGCAGGAGAGGAAAGAAAAGAAAAACAAAGAAATCCTCCTAGGGCTCATGGTGTGTGGTTCTGGCATCCATCTTCTTTAGCCCAGTCAGATGAAAAATCACATCAGAATGTTGATGTGACATTTTTAGAAACAGCACTGAAATAGCAATGATATGGAGATGTTAGAATTTCATGCTGTATGTCAGTCAGATTCAGGCTTAGAGAAGACATTAGAGTTTGTTTCCGCAACAAGATGTCTGTATTGGTGGGGTTTGTCCGGAGTGCTTGCCTCTCATACAGCCATTACAATACCTTGATTACATTGAACTAATAATGAAAAAAGAGTGAAAATAAAATCAATGTCATGTTTTATATGTCATTTTGAGCTTTAATTCTTGATTTATCTATGGATACAGGGTGTGTCAGAATGGTCTCAAATAAACCCCAGAAAGAAAACTTAAAGTCTATTCACAAGGACCTACTTTAAGGGAAAAATGACAAATAGAAAATATCAATACAGAGTATTGAAAGACTAATAATGTAGACATTTTTTGAAGCAATGGCAGCAGCATATCAGCAGTGCACACATGGGCGTGAATATTGAAGGAAAGCCGGATTATGGTAAGAAAGAGCCTGTAAAGTCGTTGGCAGCAGAGATCAGGACTCATTGGCTGAAGGGCTCTCGCCTTCATCTTCCAGAGATCTTCACTTCCTCAGTCCTCTCTTCGTTCTCTTTGAGCTGCACAGAACGTACACAATAAAAATTCAATTTACAGCGCTTTGACAATTAAAAATATCAACGATAAAAACAAAGACACACAGCATCGAAGCAATTCACATTGCACAGTCTGTACATTAAGAAATTAAAATAAAATGGATTTCATGTGAATAAGATATTTTGTTCAGCCCTGTTGTGGGACATAAAGAGCTTCCCGTTTAAAAAATGTCACCAAACTGCCAGTTACACGTTGGGCTTCCCTTATGACTGTACTCACACCACCTGCTGCCACCCGACCCTTCCACACCGCTCATCTCCCAGCTTCACACGGTGAAGGATTTGGCTTGACAAGCGGGGAAGCTGGTATGATTGACAGGCGTGTCCCACTGATCTCTCTCTGTCAGTTTAAATTGTTTCTTCCCATGAGCCATGCCAGTGAATTCACAGAGATCAATGGACATGGCATCAGCAGGGAACCCCAATGTGATTTCATGCACTGCAGATTTTACCTTAGGGAGTGTCTCCATGGAGATCGAGCTGCTTGGTGGATTTTAACCCTTATCAGAGTTTTGGTTACTGAAAATCCCAGTCTGATTTACCTTACTTGTTTTTCTAAACTGAAATATAATACCAGCAGGATACAAGACTCAAAAATACCTCCAGATTTGGTTCAGATTGGATTTGGACAAGTGCAATCTGTAGCTGATTTACTGTTTTTAGACCACAATCCTTAAACGCAACACATTAAATTTGTAAAACATAATAAATCAGATAAAAATCAGATCTCCCACCGAACATTTTTGTGGTGATAAGTTGGTGAAACTCCATATAGGTAATCGGGTGGAAACCCAGCTGCATTTGGTTGAAAAGTGAAAGTTTTCTAGCCGACTAGGACGTAGCCAGGCTATATCCAGGTAAAACCTGAGCTGTACTGAGGTTAACCCAGTTCCTTTATGTCAAAACGTCTCTCAGCCTACATTTCCACCACTCTAGACGTCTGGATTCCAGCTTTTTCTCCCTGAGATATGTTGCATGAAAGGGCAAGCGTCAAAACGGTCAAGTGTGATATTTCCCAAGCCAGGGTGAGAAGTGATAGGATCAGAGCACCAAAGTGTACACAGGTATGCACAGCTTTTTTGTATATATATATATATATATATATGTATGTATATATTGTCTTAATACAGTACCCATTCATACAGCATTCATACAAGCGTACAATGGCAGTGTTCTAGGTGGGAATTGAACCTGCAACCTTTAGGTTACAAGCCCAGTTTATGGAGTCATAATAAAGCCAAAAGTCTACAAAAAAAAAAAAAAAAAACAGCGAGCGTAAAACAAAAGGTCTCAAGGAGAAAAAAACAACAACGGTGCCCACAAGAACTTCTGGCGTGCAAGTGTGCTTTTTCTCGCACACGTGTTGTTTTTAGTTTTGGCAGTCCTCCTTGTGCACGTGTTTTAATTATGGCACGGGTTTTGACAATCCAGGGTGGGCTCAAAGGATTTTGTGTCTATGAATCCAATTGGCTACTGCCCTTGTCCTTCAAATATGGTTGCTTCGTTTGCCTCCTTGTACTTCAGTGACATTTTCCTCAGAGTTAGCTTTCATATACCATTAAACAATATTTGTAGTATTTAGTGTTCGTTTTTAAACCGTTGACGTTCGTATATTAGCCATCTCAGGTACATCCAGTGCAGAGAAAAAACACAGCGCAAGCACCCCTGCATGCGAGAAAAGTCCCCCTTGCATGCCTGAAGACTGTTGTTTTTTTTCTCCTGCGATCTTTTGATTCACACGCGCAGTTATTATTTTTGCTTGTGAGCCTGGGATTTTCACACGCAGAGTTTTCTTTTTTTGCCCGCGAGCCTTGTAGCTACGCGCGCAACTTTTGGCATTATTCAAACTCCATACAGTTCCAATTCCAATGCTACACTGCTGCGTCCAAATCTGTCCTTTTAAAATTTTTTCAATTATCCAGTCCAGGCAGACAGGCACACACAGACTCGAGTGACAGAGGGCGTACAACTGTGTGTCTCTTTATCCCTGAGCTGTACGTACAGATTTGGAACTGGGTTGGGTAGGTCTCACATTAAAAAGTGAGACTGGAAAAGTTTGTGATGCCTTCCACAAAATCACTAATCACACATTAAATTATGGATCAGTAAGATGTGGATCCATGTAATTTTCTTCTCAGACAAAAATGTGAACCACATTGAAAAACAGAAAATAATTTAAATCTGTACTGCACCCTCATGTAAAAATGCAAACCAGAAGGCCCAATGGCAGGACAGGATGGTGAGACCAGAAGGCCCAATGCCAGGACAGAATGGTGAGACCAGAAGGCCCAATGGTAGGACAGGATGGTGAGACCAGAGGGCCCAATGGTAGGACAGGATGGTGAGACCAGAAGGCCCAATGGTTGGACAGGATGGTGAGACCAGAAGACCCAATGCCAGGACAGGATGGTGAGACCAGAAGGCCCAATGCCAGGACAGGATGGTGAGACCAGAAGGCCCAATGGTAGGACAGGATGGTGAGACCAGAAGGCCCAATGGTAGGACAGGATGGTGAGACCAGAGGGCCCAATGGCAGGACAGGATGGTGAGACCAGAAGGCCCAATGGTTGGACAGGATGGTGAGACCAGAAGGCCCAATGCCAGGACAGGATGGTGAGACCAGAAGGCCCAATGCCAGGACAGGATAGTGAGACCAGAAGGCCCAATGGTAGGACAGGATGGTGAGACCAGAAGGCCCAATGGTTGGACAGGATGGTGAGACCAGAAGGCCCAATGCCAGGACAGGATGGTAAGACCTGAAGGCCCAATGCCAGGACAGGATGGTGAGACCAGAAGGCCCAATGCCAGGACAGGATGGTGAGACCAGAAGGCCCAATGGTTGGACAGGATGGTGAGACCAGAAGGCCCAATGCCAGGACAGGATGGTGAGACCAGAAGGCCCAATGACAGGAAAGGACAGTGAGAAGCCCTGGGAGGGAGGGGTCTGTGACAAGCTGTGTGCGGAGGGGTAATGGCTGATAATTTGGTGCACTGTCCGGCGTGTTATGAGCAGTAACCTCGTGGGCAGATCACCAGAGATCACCAGAGCTCTCCCCAGCAGCTGTGTTCGATTCTCATTGTATCCCCAGGACCTGAGTGACAGGGTCCCTTCTGAGACCTCTTTATCTAACTCGCCCTTTGTTTCATCAATTCATTCACACACGACCCCCACTGAAGGTCAGCTCACAGCTATGGCAGACCGGCTTCTCATGACATGGACTGGGAGACGGGGAACGTTACGGATTTTTGGCAAAGCAGAAGTTAAACTGTCACTCTGAGGGAATTATCTCAAGCTCATGCAGGTTTAGCACTCCAAGGTAAGTAGACCAGATGGAATATATTTCAATTAAAGCATGTGTATAAAAAAACAGAATAAATCCCTTCTTAAAGGTTATCCTACATACAATAGTTTCTTTAAGGACATAATCTCCCTACATTACACCATCTCTCTGTGAATACAGAAATTTGGCACCTGTACATTTGGCTGTTGTAATGAGACTAGTTTATTGCGCTGGGATTCACCGATACATCAGCAATATTATTGTGCACTTAAAATCCTGGCAAGGCAACTGTTTTGGTGCAAGTCCAATCACGGGTTTTGATGGGGACACACTGTTTGGCTTGTGTGAAATATGAGAGAGAGAGAGAGCGAGAGATGAGAGAAGGTGAGAGAGAGAGAGAGAGAGCGAGAGATGAGAGAAGGTGAGAGAGAGCGAGAGATGAGAGGTGAGAGAGAGAAAAGATGACACTCACGTTTTCTGGTGGTCGCTCACACGGTTCCTCAGGACGTTAACCTGTGGGAAAAGAGCAACGAGACAATGAATCCAGTGATGCGTCGGGAACGATGACGAGATTCTGGCAAGACTGGCAGAGGAGGGCTGAACTTTACGCCTCCTTCGTCTGATTGCCGAAACCTCTCAGCGAGGGTGGGGTAGCTTTGCTGCTCATGGACTTTGTAAAGCTCTCGTGAACGTGCTAGTGCAGGAACACATGCATTATCCTGGTACACAAACCAGGGGTTCCCAGTCCTGTTCGTGCCTGGCCTAGTCCAGCCAGTTTCTTTCCCATCAGGCCACATAACACTTCATTCAATCATTTGCTGTCTTAAATTGCAGCCACTCCCTTCCTTTCTGAGAGTGTCAGTTAAAGATTGGAGGAAAACCAATAAGATGACAGATCCCCTTGGACTGAGAGTACTGAGTTTTCTGTTTGGCTAAGCCAGAACTATTAGGCACTTTGTCGCTCAGTTGACTGCGGCAGTTCACAGTCTGCACTCACTGTCCCAGCTGGGTGGGACTAGCAGGCCACCCAAGACGACTGAAACCAACTGCTTTTGTGCCAGATTTTTAGACTGCCGTCATATATTGTAAAGCACATAGGATTATGCTTCTGATGGGGAACTAGAAACACAAGCAAAGACAGTAATTTGAAAACCAATACTGTGTGCTTTACTAACAGCTGTGACATTGGCATGTATTTACAGCATTGTAATTAGTTGATTATTTGTTTTTAAATGTGGTGTCAGATTACTCCTCCTATTTAGGAGACTGAAACAGGGATCTGAAACATATTTCCTGTTGGGATATTTCATAAACAGAATACTAAGATCATCTTCTTTAAAATAGTTAATTTCTTTGAGAATGGTGTCATGACGGCAGGCTTTAAAATTATATGCTCCAGTTTCAGTCTTTTTCTATTGTTGGTTTGTAATTCAACTCTTGAATAGTTTTCTTTTCTTGAATAACTTTAGTTTGACTGAGAACAAACTGTCCAAGTGCACAAAGGTCACTACTAATTGAATACTATTTTTCACTGGGTGTGCAAAAATAAACCTTAACCAGAATTTAGACATATTACATGTCTGCAAGTAATGGTCATCACAATGCAAAGCAGCTACCATCAATTATATTATTTCTAGAACTATGTCATTAAAATAGATTTTTAATTAAGTTCTAGCTACTAGGTGATTGGTGTACTAATACATTTCGTCAATGGTCTGATTGGAGTCGCAAGTATAGTCAAATGAAATCAAGTGTGATGAATGTTAAGCATAGTTAAGTTGTTGTGTTGATAGCTCATTTCCTTTGGCATCTGCACATGTTTTACGATGTGACATTTTTTTCATTTCACACAAAGCTGTGCTGTGGGTTGGCGCTGCTACATTTAACCCTTAAATCTCATAAAATCTCTCATTATTTTATTTGTCAGCTGTGTGTACACATACATTCCGCCCTACTTGTATGCAAAGTAGTGTTTACCAGAGCTACTGGGTGGCGCATCCTGTTAAGACATTGCTTGGGTACGTGAACGGGCCCCCGATTTGATTTTGAATCCAGAGCATGCCAGTGCTGTGTCAACTGTGGCTGTCATCTCCACCGGGCAACTGACAGTTGGCTGTAGTGTCGCCCAGGGATGGTAAGGTCTCCATCCGCTAAGACAATAGCATCTTGTTTCACAACCCTGCTGGCGGATCAGATGCCTGCACCTCCACCTGCTTTGCACAGTGTCTTCTGGGGACCTTCGCATGCTTCTGAGGACAGCACGTGCTTGTCTGCACTCTCTTTTTCAACATGTGAGAAACTTTGTATATATGAATTTTCAGTTATGGGTCTGGAGTCTTAAGTGATGTATTATTTTTATATTTATTCTTCCATTATTCTAGAGACTTCCTTGTTTGTACTGAATATATCAAATTATCAGTGTTGTTTTATTCTAAACAAAGGCTACATTCATACGTGGACAATGGCAGGGCAACTTTAGATCAACGCAAACTTATACTAAAACTCTGCATCGCAACCTTGTGCTTAAGAAGTATGAGGTGATTTATATGGTTTGCGTGCAATGCAATGCCTGCTTAAGAACCAGACCTGGGTCAAGCACATAGTTTAAATGCTTTGCATGCTGGGATATTGAAAACATACTGCAGATACCTCAGACTTTTAAATACAAACTGATCCTAACCAAAACATACAATCAAATGATAGAGGAATTTTGTTCTGAATGCTGGGGATTATAGATGTTTAAAGTTGACAGCAATTTGCAGAAATTATACTGTGGTTACGCATTTAAAATAATTAATCCCCCAGGATATATAGGACTTCGTTACTATATGCACAGTTTTCCTACACTTACAGAAGTAGATTCATGCCCATGTTGGTGAAGGAAGCCCCTACAGTGTCTGTCACACCCAGAGATGTGAAGCAAAGACAAAGAACAGCAGGATTGCGATCTTACTACAACCCCCATTCACTTTTAACGGCCACTTCAATATAAGGTTTTAATCAAAACGTATTTATTTATATTTACACAAAACATAATCAATAATAATATATATTATAATGTATAGGTTTCAAGTTTTCATCGTCCCCTATTTCCCTATGCAAGAATTGGATTGCAGCGCATGCGTTCTGCACAATATTGTGTTGCGGCAGTAATGAAAGTTTTAATTAATTGTCAGTTTTGCTGACGATGGGAAGCGTATGTGTGGAATTTATTAAAGGGTTTAAAAAGTAAAACTGAAAAAAAAAGACCCGCTTTACACGGCCAATTTTGGTTTAAAAAAAAAAAACTGACATTTTGTGTGGTTTTTACAACATATTTCTATAGTTGAGGGCATTCACAACATATTAAGCCCTAGAAGTCTTAACAGACAGGGTTCCCTTTTATCTTTTCTACAGTCCATGGGCTCTTGTCATTCTGTAGTTTTTGTGGGATTATCTTCCCTTACAGTGTCGTGTGTTGTGCTGGAACGCTTTCTTACTTCATATTTCTGCCGTTGGAACTTGTACTGCAGCTCAAATTTCTCTGCCTCCAGCTGGTGCAGCCACTTCCACAGCTCGCTGGCCTTTTCTCTGTAATGGCAACATGATTGGTGGGTGAGGTTGCTATGTATATCCATATTGATGGTTCTGTTTTTTAAAAGTGACTGTTATGTAAGTGCTATAGCTTTGTGTGTTATACTATAGTTGCACTGAATCGAGTCAGAAAACTTCCCACAAGCAGTTATGCCTTGGAAACATCTTGTTGCTTTGTCCCTCAAAGCCCATTGTTTTGGAATGTCACTTTATCCGTGAAGGGGCTATGCTTAGGATCTGTGCCTTCTCTGGTTCTGTGGTGTTTTCCTGTGTGAGGAAGCTAGCCCAGCCCTACTTTAGCTTGTCCTGGCTCAGGTCATCGATGTCCAGAGGTTTCCGGCGATCGCTGAGGATCTTTTTCTTCTTCTCGCGCTCTGTCTGCTTCTTTCCGCTCCGCCTCTCCGTCTGCAAGGTTCAATCGCCCTCAGTAAGCAAACACAATAAAGTAAATTAGGCTTTGTCTCACCTTGATGTTTATAGCTGGAAAACAAGCTGGCTGTTTAGCCTTTTAGTTGGACTATTAGCTAACAGCATTAACTAACTACATTTCCAGTGGGGATTTATTCCTTAATGTTGTTCAAGTATTTAGTACTGTGTTGAAGATCATTTACTCTAAAGCTTCTAATTTGCATAATTTCATTTGCTGCATATCAATTTAGCTTGTAAACTGTTACCTTCGGGTACTTTTGGTATTCAGTGTAATTCTTTATTGTGTAGTTCTGCTGTAGGTCTCTCCGAAATTATCTGGGTTTTTCTTTTAAAAAAAAATATTTTCTTGCTATTGGCCTCTGGAATTCCGTTGTCCTGGACAGTCGGCTTTTCCTTTCTACGGACTCCCGTGAGGGCCACATTTCCTACCATCTGCATGTAACCTCCAAAATGGAGGCTGGTGAGGGTCTTCTTCTTCTTTGCGTCATCTTCAGCTTTCTTCTTTGCCTCTTCCTCCTCCTTCCTCGCTTTCTCCTCCTGAAAATCAGAATCGTCATTTTGCATTTCTCATAATTTTACATATTCACGGTTGACATTTAAGGCCAAAGTCTATCAAATTACCATTGATATGTTTGTATGTTTGACAGTAATGTTAACTTAGAACTGTCAGGTGGTCTCATGTGGGACATTTTAACAAGCACGAATCCGCAATAGCTGCGACCGCACACGCGCATGCATCCATGTGTGCATGTATCCACGCACACACCCTCACACAAACACGTGACCTCTTCTTTGGCTCATGACCAACCTTTCCACAAAATCTTGTGCAAATCTGTGAATCCGTTCGGGAGTTATGCGCCTTTTTGTGATAGCCCACGCCCATCGCCCCGTCCCCTCTTGGTCAATCGGCCTCTACCTTCGGTCATGACCAACCTCCATGCCAAATTTTAGCCTCCTGGGGCGAAAACAGTGGCCGCTACGGGGTGGGACACTTTTTGTGGACCGATCGACCGACCGACAGACAGAGCTATAGAGCTGCGGTCGCAGCTAAAAAGGCCAATTTCCTTATGTATCCCTAAATGATTTTAGCTCTTTAATGCCTGAACCAAGAACTTTAGACTTATTAACTTTTCTTGTATATTTCATGATAATCCTAGGGAATGTGTGTTCACTGTGCAGACTGGTACGTTGAATTCTGCAAAAGGGCTGGTACATTTAGAATCTTTAAATGATTTACTTTATCTTTATCATTTCCTTGAGGTTGTATCTCATGTGTTTTCATGTAATTGTCTTTCTGAACTGCTTGTAACCAATGAAGGATCTAGCGCCCTACCTGGCTGTCTTAATTCCACTTAAGGCCAGTGAAAGATCTCACTGTTTAATTGGCTAATTCCACTAAAGGCCAGCAAAGGATCTAGCTCTCTACCTGGGTGTCTAATTTCGCTCCAGGCCAGTGAAGGATATTGCTGTCTTCCTGGCTGTCTAATTTCGCTCAAGGCCAATGGAGGATCTCACTGTCTACGTTTGTTCTGCCATGAATTTGTTTAGCCACTCGGGGGGGTGGGGGGGGTGGTTCAGGTGATCATGTGATGTCGTTCCAGGATAATGTGATGGACATGGGAAGACTTGCCTCCACCCGTTTCTGGCGTTCCTTCTCTTTCTCGCTGCGGATCCTCTGCTGCTCTGCACGTTCAGATCGACGTTTTTCCTGAAACAAATGGACAGAATTCTCAGTTTTCCAGAAGCGTTCACGTATTCACGATGTGAATATTCACGTACTTCAGCTTTTCCTTTCTTGGTTCCTGAGGGGATTTTCCTGTGTTGCTTTCATTTTTAATATGTTGTGTGTCTGCTGTTCAGTGGAGCAACTGCACTTACATTTAGCTTTTGTGATGAATCTGATGGCTGTAGATGTCACGATGGTTTTCTTTAAATCTAGTGAAAAGCTATAAAGTCTATCTGATGGTCTGCCTAAGAAACCTTTTTTTTAGACAGGCGGAAAATATAAAATACCTGCCATAAAATTTTGGTTCACACGTGGACTATCATTTTCAAATTTAAAGTGACATTAGCTCAGCAGGGAACCTTTACCCAATGAAAATTATAGGTCATTAACTTCCAATTGTACGCATTTACCAAGGCATTATAGGGAAAGAATGTGTAGTGTAAGTGACTTTTCAGCAGAGTGTAGTTGTTAAGGGGCTAGGATTGTAACAGGATGAAGCACTGCTGTCGTATCCTTGAGAAAATTTATTGCTTCAATAAATAGTATGCCGTGCGAGTGGATGGTGCATAGGCTTTGTGGCTGTCTGTGGTTCTGCTAAGCAAACACATTGTGTGAAATATCGTTCTCAGTCGGAATTTCAATTTGCACCTTTTGGGTTGCGCCATGCTCATGGCATTGCAGCACTGCAGGTCTGACCCGGCTGACACCCTGATGCGAGATCAGGCGGTTTCTTAGCAACAACGTGCTTTATTAACAAACCAATTGTATGTTGCTTCTGAAGAATTATGAATTTGTGTTGGTGGAGCCTAAACATGCTGTAACCAATCAGACTGTAGAACACCAAACTCGCAAAATGCTATTGTCTTGAGATGGAGCATCTAGGGTCAAAACAACCCTTCTGGTTGTTCAGCATCTTGAGCACTTCATCGCCGTACTGAAAACACAGATTTGTGCTCTATACTGAATGGAGCATTGGCCTTGAGCAGCAGCACTGGGAATGTGACGGTGACGCTATGGTGGGGTGAAGGAGGGAGGAGTCACTCACAATCCGGTCCGTCAGGTTGACCAGTTCCTCTTCCTCCTTCTTGCGGCTCTCGAAGTGGGCCTCGATCAGGGTCTGCAGCTCGTTCAGGTCCTTCTCCATACGCTTTCGGTGGATGTCCTGCAGAGGAGAGGGGTAGTCCTGGGTATCTGTGGCGCGCCCTGGTGCTCAAACCGAACTCTACTGTGTGGTGCTACTGCCTGAATTAGTCATTTAAGGCAGGGCTGTGTGAGCCTGTTCCTAGAGGGAACTGCTGGCTTTTGCTGTTGCTCAGAACTTAACGGACCGTTCTGGGCATTGGTGGTGTCTAAAGAGTAGAGTTTCTGCTCTATACTGTAGAGGACCTTCTGGGCGTTGGCGGTGTCTAAAGAGTAGAGTTTTTGCTCTATACTGTAAAGGACCTTCTGGGCGTTGGTGGTGTCTAAAGAGTAGAGTTTCTGCTCTATACTGTAGAGGACCGTTCTGGGCGTTGGTGGTGTCTAAAGAGTAGAGTTTCTGCTCTGTACTGTAGAGGACCGTTCTGGGCATTGGTGGTGTCTAAAGAGTAGAGTTTTTGCTCTGTACTGTAGAGGACCGTTCTGGGCGTTGGTGGTGTCTAAAGAGTAGAGTTTCTGCTCTATACTGTAGAGGACCTTCTGGGCGTTGGCGGTGTCTAAAGAGTAGAGTTTTTGCTCTATACTGTAGAGGACCTTCTGGGCGTTGGTGGTGTCTAAAGAGTAGAGTTTCTGCTCTATACTGTAGAGGACCGTTCTGGGCGTTGGTGGTGTCTAAAGAGTAGAGTTTCTGCTCTATACTGTAGAGGATCTTCTGGGCGTTGGCGGTGTCTAAAGAGTAGAGTTTTTGCTCTATACTGTAGAGGACCTTCTGGGCGTTGGTGGTGTCTAAAGAGTAGAGTTTCTGCTCTATACTGTAGAGGACCGTTCTGGGCGTTGGTGGTGTCTAAAGAGTAGAGTTTCTGCTCTATACTGTAGAGGACCGTTCTGGACCGTTGGTGGTGTCTAAAGAGTAGAGTTTTTGCTCTATACTGTAAAGGACCTTCTGGGCGTTGGTGGTGTCTAAAGAGTAGAGTTTCTGCTCTATACTGTAGAGGACCGTTCTGGGCGTTGGTGGTTTCTAAAGAGTAGAGTTTCTGCTCTATACTGTAGAGGACCGTTCTGGGCGTTGGTGGTGTCTAAAGAGTAGAGTTTCTGCTCTATACTGTAGAGGACCGTTCTGGGCGTTGGTGGTGTCTAAAGAGTAGAGTTTCTGCTCTATACTGTAGAGGACCGTTCTGGGCGTTGGTGGTGTCTAAAGAGTAGAGTTTCTGCTCTATACTATAGAGGACCTTGAGGTTCTAACATGAAAGGAGTCACATAAACGCAGCTACAAACCCTCAGTGTTTCTGCTAGACATGTGCTTGGATCCACTTACGTCAAAATCAACTTTCTCCCCATCGGGGATCTTCGGCGGTACCAGGTTGGGCATCATGAACAGTCTGTGTGGAACACAGCAGCCATTAATGGGCAAATCATTTGAAGCAATGGTGCAGT
Organism: Anguilla pacifica; assembly: GCA_039654925.1. Taxonomy (NCBI): domain Eukaryota; kingdom Metazoa; phylum Chordata; class Actinopteri; order Anguilliformes; family Anguillidae; genus Anguilla; species Anguilla pacifica. The sequence continues at coordinate 46,774,869 of CM077294.1, forward strand.
TTTGTCGCGCAAATATGTGAAACGCAGCACAGTTAAAAGTTTGTTAATCCCAAGCGCACTGTAGGCACGAATTTGCTCGCATACTTACTTTGGCTTAGGCTTTGCCTCCTCTGTTCCAGGGAAAAGACAGAGAGAAAATTAAACCCATTAACACCTACCCGGGAGAAATGCTGACAAAGCCTTTCAATTGCATGTCGCGGCACGGGTGTGATTAATGCGAAGTTTCGACTTGCGTCTCAGAACGTTCAGTTAGCCGCGTTCAAGTGGTGGCTTGTGTACAGGCGTTGCTGCCTTTTAAATTGTTTATTTATTTTATTTTTTTTATGGGGGATTAGTTGGGAATCTGGGCACAAAAGGAGTGACTTTATTGTGATGAGTGTAATGGGGCTCGTCCACAGATGTTGGCAGGTTAGGCTACTCCACTTCCACGTGCGATGTTTACGGTGTGATAAAGCGCGTTGGCTTTTACGTCCTCCCTGCAGGAACGTGCGCATTGCACCGCTCCGGGCGAGGCAGACGGCGGGAGGGGCTGTCGGTACCTTCGCCTTCTTCCAGCTCCTCTGCGGCATCTGCAGACGTGGAGACAGATCCGGGGGGGGGGGGGTGTTAATGAAGCACAGCCGTGCCGCGGGCAGCGGCGTACCCCGAGCCCGAGGTTCGAAGAAGAGGAACCAGAATAGAATGGCGATAAGCTGAGAGAGAGCGAGGGGGCCAGAGGGAAAGTGTGCCTGACGAAAGACAGACTCTCCCTCCCGGTCACGTTTACCGAAGAAGGGCTGGCATCTGAGGAATCTCTCCTCCCTTCCTCCTCCTCGTGGGAGAGCTTTCTGCCCGTCGAACTTTCCACCCAATGTTCTACAGTACACTCTCAGTCCCCCCCCCCCCCACTTCCCCAACCGCCCTCCCCCGATCCCTCCAAACGTGTCCACACACCTCCGCCTGTCAGAGATAATACGTTTGCCGTCGGCATGCAACTGTCTGGCTTACACTAGGAGGGGTCACTGTTTATCAGAATTTCTTTTTGACCCCAGCGCCGGGCGGTTGGTGACCTTTCAAAGGCTCGGGGCGAGAATCAAGCGAAGAATAAAATACCTTTCCTTGGAAGGCAGACCTGCTTGCATTTGTGGTCTGAAGAACAGGGTGTACAGTTTTTTTTGTTGTTTTTTTTGGTTGACATATCTGTGTGACAACCGCAGAATGTCAACAACTGTGAAGTGCTCACGCTTAGTTTCCAAAGCTTGACGCGTGAACGTTTTAGAAATTCTCAGCGTCTAGCCTCAGTTGTTGTTTCATTCTTGCGTGGAGGTGTTTTCTGATGGAGTAGTGACAAATTGCATAACACCTCACCTGGCTCCTGAATGGTCTCCTTTTCCTCCTCTTCACCTGCAAGGGCCTCTTCCTCCTCTTCCTCATCATGAAGCTCTGTCAATCACATGTTGATTTAGTGATATCATTTGGTTCCAATAAGCCCCATTTCTGAGCTCACAGAATGGGGACACACAACAAGTTGTAATACTGCTAGGCTCCATTTAACATGGATGTAAAAATACTTTTTTTGAAGAATGCACAATGTAAAGTGGTGAATTAAAAACGTGAAATCAATTTGACTTGTCAGTGCCTAATTGTTTTGGTTTTATTATTTTATTAATAGGCAATGACAGTAAATTTGTGGTTCTGAATTAAAAATAGGGAGAATACCAGTCACAGGGAGTCAACATCTTAGCTCACTGTCCAAATATTTTCCCGTGACTTTGCTTTGGGGTGCATCTTCAGTTCACTTTTGGCCCCAAATAATTGAGACAGTTTATCATTTCTGGGTCTCTGTGAAGCATTCCTTCACAACGACCTTGCAGCGAGTAAATGAGTTACTGAGTTACTGAGTTGTTTGGCTTTAAGACACCCTGTGTTGTGCCTGTTGCCTTGCTGGAATGAACATGCTCTCCATTTCCGATCCAATTCATCCCACTCAGAAGATTGAAAACTGTATTTAGACTTAAGATGGCGTTAAGGTTTCAGGGGTAATTGTGTTGTGCTTCACTGACATTAGCCAGTATTAATATCTGAGTGATTCAGAAGTGTTTGCTTTCCACGACGAGTTTGGTATCTGTTGCATGGTATGTATCTGTGAGGAGGGTGTGGCCTTGGTGGCTGACTCATTCCTCTGAAAGATAACAGCCCTCGACTGTCAACAGATGCAACTCTGCCAGCGTTCTACACCGTAATCGAGAGTGACAGTCCAATGTAACAGGCGCTGGCATCCACTTTAGACAAGAGGCAGATTGTAGATCGGTCCGCATCAAATTGACTGCATTATGGCTAACAGTGCAGGGAACAGCGAAGTGACAGTACGTGCATTGTTCTATTCATGATTGTCCCTGGGTGTGTCTCATGCCTGACTACTTTTCCCAGAATTGAGGTAGTACTCTTTTTAAACCACATTTGTTCACATTTTGTGCAGGAAAGGATGACTGCTTACTCATTTTATATAATAGCTATCTACAACTACAATTACTGCTGCTGCTACTACTAGGTCTACTACTAATGCAAATACTGTATATAGGTCATATATATTTGAATTTGGTATTGTTGTAATTAATTACCCTTTCAAAAATAAAACGATTTTTTAACTTTTTCTTGCTTTTAATACCAAAGTTTTAAAGGAGAGCACAACATGAAAATATAAAATATTGGTTAGTGAAAAAAGAAAAGTCTGCAGCAAAGCGTGATGCGTAAGTGATGCGGACGTGCAAAAGCAAGCAGTACTACCTTCCTCTGCCTCCTCCTCCTCCTCCTCCTCCTCTACCTCCGCCACCACTTCTGCACAAAGCAAAAGTGTAGTTAGGAGGCCTGCTGTTTACCAGCCAGGATTACAAGCACAAACACACAGAGCACAGACTAGCCAGAGCCAGGCACAGACTAAACAAAGCCAGGCACAGACTAGCCAGAGCCAGGCACAGACTAAACAAAGCCAGGCACAGACTAACCAGAGCCAGGCACAGACTAAACAAAGCCGGGCACAGACTAAACAAAGCCGGGCACAGACTAACCAGAGCCAGGCACAAACTAAACAAAGCCGGGCACAGACTAGCCAGAGCCAGGCACAGACTAAACAAAGCCAGGCACAGACTAACCAGAGCCAGGCACAGACTAAACAAAGCCAGGCACAGACTAAACAAAGCCGGGCACAGACTAACCAGAGCCAGGCACAGACTAAACAAAGCCGGGCACAGACTAACCAGAGCCAGGCACAGACTAAACAAAGCCAGGCACAAAAAGCAGAACCCTATATTGAACTTGCTGCATCGAGTCAATCACTGTAACTTCACGTTGTTTAGCGAAAGTCACAGATTCAGGCTTGTGGCCGTTCGTGCCGGAAGCGGGTTGTCTGTTTGAACTGAAGCCAACAAATTGATGTTGCAGAAAGCAGATTAACACATTCAGTTAGACTGACGATGAAGGTATGATTAAATAAATATTGAAACTGTAATACATTGTTTTTGAACTTTGTTCCTCATATTCGATTGTCTTCCATTTCCTCCTGATTAGTCTCAGATCCTCCAGAGATGTCTGTATCTGACTTTTAATGAGCTGCCATTTTATTTATTTTATTTATGTTAAATGTTGTAATTTTGTAGTCTGTTGCTGCTTCCTAGGTCAGGTCTCTCTTGGTTAAATAAAGGTTAAATAAAGTAAAAAATATTTGGACACTGCTCCTGCCATTGCCTGGGCTATCCAGCATGGCCCCATATACTGTACACGTGTACATGGTAGCTAAGATGGAAAAGGTGGAAGCAGGAATGAGACTGACCTATTGACCACCACCATCAGTTTCTGATTCTGACAGGGGGGTGGATGTACACCTGAGGGGTTAAAGTTATGACAGTTCCTAAATTCCTTCTGATTTCAAAAGGCATCTGGAGAAGGTTCTCAGTCAATCGTGATTTATTCCTGGCTTGTTTTTGTAAGAACAAAAATTGAAGTCCTTCGAAAAACAGTGAAAACAGTGCATACACATTCCTTCTGTTGTGCAATTGGAATTTAACAGGCTGACAGTGGTCAACAACAGGTGTGTAAAAAACCAGTGCTAGTTCCCTGTGAGAGGATTGTGGGTTGGGGGGGAGGGGGGAGGGAGGATAACAGCTGGATAAGTCCAGCTGAGTCAGGTGTCCTTATTACAGACCGAGCTGTGTGTTCTGCCTCCCCAAACAGCAGCTGCCCCTATTACAGACCGAGCTGTCTGTTCTGCCTCCCCAAACAGCAGCTGCCCCTATTACAGACCGAGCTGTGTGTTCTGCCTCCCCAAACAGCAGCTGCCCCTATTACAGACCGAGCTGTGTGTTCTGCCACCCCAAACAGCAGCTGCCCCTATTACAGACCGAGCTGTGTGTTCTGCCACCTCAAACAGCAGCTGCCCCTATTACAGACCGAGCTGTGTGTTCTGCCACCTCAAACAGCAGCTGCCCCTATTACAGACCGAGCTGTGTGTTCTGCCACCTCAAACAGCAGCTGCCCCTATTACAGACCGAGCTGTGTGTTCTGCCACCTCAAACAGCAGCTGCCCCTATTACAGACCGAGCTGTGTGTTCTGCCACCTCAAACAGCAGCTGCCCTTATTACAGACCGATTTATGTGTTAACATTCTTAGATCTGAACTGTATGGACTGACAGGATCAGTTCAGAAGTCTGTCATGGTCTCCGCTATGCTAGATTATCTACAACTGCTAAAACAACTACTACCGCTACTACTATTAATACTGCGGTTACTAGGGTTCTATTGACCCACTGTTAGATAGATCGCAGAGACCTTTTCTTTTTTTTTGTTTGTCCTTTCGTTGTTGGTGGTTGGTCTTTTATTACTATTTTTTACTATTACTATTGGTACTTTGTAATTTTATCAGTATATTTTTAATCTGTACACAGTACTGTGTTCTTTCATTGTTATGTCTCACTCTGTTCTATTGCCATTATTCATTTACATCACATTTGTATGGCAGTGTGAAATGGTAAAATGTCACGTTTTATGGGTTTTTTAAATCATGTAGTACATACCTTCAGCGACCTCTTCCTCTGCTTTAGGCGAGAGAGATAAAGAAGGAGTGCACCGTTACTAATCGACAAACGACAACCGACGAGATAACACGCAGGCATTGGGCAGCACGCGGTCCGCAGTCATTAACAGAAAAAGCAACTGAGATTCAGGCTCCTTGTGTTGCATTCGTTAGTTCAGAGTCACAGAGCGCTAATTTATCAAACCAGGCTGAAGAATCTACAAACTGCTGTCATTTTCAAAGGGAACATCCTTTGATGTAACCAGTGATATCCATATAACAGTCTGGTGGCCTAAAGAACTGCGTTCAGAACTTCACGGAACGCGGACAATGGTGCAGGTCACCAGGTTCCATTTTACATTCCTTATAGTGAATAGTTGTGGCCTCAAAAACAGGGGAATCTCATGTGTATTGTTCATTATGGCACATCAGACACAGTGGTTTTAGGATATTCTTACAGTAAGAAATAGGAGTTATGTATAACATTATATGTTAGTTTTGAATTTAATTCAATACTTTGTTGCCATATCAGCTTAGTAGTTGCTAGGAATTAGTGCGTCCACAGAACTCAAATGTGTCTAAATTTATAAAAACAAGTTTCACTAAGCAGTGTGTCTATATTCATTCAATAGACGATATGACTTACCTTCCTGTTCCCTGAAATGAATGAAAGAGGGTTATTTCAGTTACTTTCAGACACAAGTGAGATAATGCAATAGTTCTGGATAAACTGGCTTGCTTTTCTGATCCCAGTGTGGTGTGGATTTTGGCTCATATAAAGTGTGTAATTTTTCAGTGTGGTAGAGTGGTCACGCGTGTGCGACAGCAGAAATGTAAACTCTTACATACTCGTACTCCTCCACCTCCTCGTTGTCTGACATGTTTAGTTGGGGACCTGTGAAACAGCAACGCATCCACTGATGTCATCGTTCTGGGAACATTGCATGCCATCCAGTCCTGTCTCCATTATTGTTTCTGTTCTTTTTAAAGGATTCCATGAATTTCATCTTATCCACTTACAGTTGAACAAATCAAATGGTAGGAAGTGTGTGTACACTCACATACACACACACTCACACACACACACACACAGTAAGAAAAACTGACTTCCATTATTATTATTTTTTGTTTAGCAAACAACCGAGGTACTCCCTCCTACCTGAAAAGGTGAAGTGCTGGAGTCGAATCGGAACAACTGACGCCCCGCGTATAAAATCCCTCTTCCTGTCTCCCTTAAAGCCGTTCCCCTTTAAAAACTGTCCCCATGGTCACGTGACTAAGGCCTGGGTCTGACCTGGATGCCTGGCGAGAGGCAGCGACGGAGAGGGAGGGGTGGGCCTTTCGGGGCTCCGTATTGTATGTATTTTTAACTGAGAGGGTGACTGCACAACTCTTTGTTGGTGCTCCCAAAAAAGGCTGGGTCTTTGTTCAGGCGAAGGAAATGGGGGTGAGCTAGGGGGTTGGTCCTGTTTCATCCTTCCACCCTCTGGGGTAGGTCACGCTGACGTGAAGCGGTCTCTTTTTTTTCCTAATCGGCCGTCCTCTTTATTTTCGAGGCGACAATGAGCTCGAGCCGGTCTCCAGTCACGTCCTCACCGCCTGCGATAACACTGTCTGCTCCTCCCCCGCGTTGCGTGCAGTCCACTGGCGGGGGCACACCGTGTTCTGGGCGTCCTAGTGCCCAAAAATTGGTCCGTGATCTCAACCCCCCCCCCCCCCCTCCCCGCAATTGCAATCTCCTCCAGGTCCACCCGCAAATTTCTCGGGTACACCCATGGTTGTAACTCTGGTGCCACTAATGACATGGACCAGCTGTGGGCCTCGACCAATCAGTGGGGAAGCTATGAAATCACCCATGCAGTGTTTCTGTGGCTTTTCTGATAAGGCTCCCTCTATTTAAAACCTGATGGAAATCACTGTAGAAATGTTATTAGTTAATGTACACATTCTACTGTGTGTAGCACGCATGGCAATTTAGTTTCCCTTCAAATTGAAATGAAGTTACATTCACACTGTAACAAAAACAAACGATAAAGCTCATTGTCATTATGAAAAGACCTTTTGTGTTTAGATAGAACTTCGAGTGCCTGAGGATTAGCTTTGCCATTACTTTTGATTAATAATGACAGAGTTGTACACAACTGCTGTTTATTGCATTCAAAACCTTTTTATCTTGTTTCTAGGAGTAATTAATAATAAATGTGGGGAAAACTCTTTGAAATTTAATGAAAAGCCTGTTGTGTTCAGGAGTGTAAATTAAGCCTTAAAGTGTGACACAGACACACACAAATGAAGCAAGCGCTAGAGTAGAAAAGTTTGTTTTATTTCATTTTATTTAGTTAAGCAGTCGTCTGTCTTGTGGGAAGCAATAACCTAATGTAGGAAACAGTAATGTACAAATTGTCTGAGCATTATCAATTGGCAGCATGAAAATTAACCCCTCAATTAGAAAATTGCAGCATTTCAAGTCATGAGTTTAAGTCTAATTCCGTTTATGTGACCATTATTAACCTCAAAACCTTGAACTCCACCAAAAAGCTGGAAATCATCCGTAGTGCAAATAAGAATGATGATGAAGCATCAGCCGAGCTGTCCTCCCACATGTTTTTGTTGATGGTCCTCGAACTGCAAGAAAAAAGATGAAAAACGGAGATTGCGTTCGTAAGAATATTTTGCAATCGTGCAGAGAACCGTATTCATCGGTACTGCGGCTCCGCCTGAACTGAGCCCGGCTGGATCCCCAGCAGAACCCACGGGAGACACAGCCCGTCAGGCCTAACAGCCACGGCGTTTTGATAGCCCATGCTACCGCTGATAAGCTAACGCAATGCTAGGAGTCCTGACTGCAGCATCGTGCAAACGCGTGATGCATTTTTCCACAGTTCCGGAGTTTCCAGGTGTGCTGTGTCGTTATGTTCCCATGGCGGATTCTTACACACCAGTAAAACTCTTTATCACGATGCCAGATCTATTAATAAACCCAAATGTTAATGGGTGACCCCCCTGCACGGATACGATCCGATCCGGGATTGTGCTTTGAAGCGTGACTCGAAAATTTAACGGCACATGCCTGAACGAACCAGGCCTTTTTAAAGGATCTCACGTTGCAATGAGTCCCTCTAGCATTCCACATACACTGAGCCAAGGTTGATCAAGGTCATGGAAATTAACTAGAAGTTATAAACAAATTTTTAATTTTAAAGTCAAAGTCTTCTTAATTTGTTACATAAATGTGTTTGTAGAGTTATGTAACAAAATTTAAAAGTATTGCTCTTTTATTTATTTTCGATTAATTTCCATAACCTTACTGAGGCCAGCAAGCCTGCAGTTGCTTTCTCAAGTGTTATAGCTTTTGTGCTCACTTTGACTAGCATAATTATTTTATGCATTTCGGGAAACATTTCCCTTCAAACATTTCACTTCAAGTGCCTTTGGAATATGCACTATTTTTATGTTCTAAAATCAAGTTTTATTAAGATTATCTGTTTGAACCTACAAAGTATAATTTAGCATTTGGCTAGTTAATTTCAGAACTTCTAAAAAAAATGCTTATGGCCTCAGCTTTGGTATGTCAAAATTTCATGGCCTGGCATAGATGTCTAATAATAATAATAATATTAACAATAATAATAATAATAAATGTGAAATACTTCATTCTGAAGGGGCTTCTACTTGTTAGGCGATGTTTTTGGAGATGCCTCTTCTGAGCGATTCTCCCAGATGTTCCTCTTACTGGCGATGTCCACGTTTCTCAAGTCCTGTAATGAGAGGGCAAGTTTAACTTCACTCTCAACTACAGGGTTTAAGAATTACTGCCACACCTCACCTGTATTTAGCATTTACAGAGCTAAACGCCAAAACAGTCCAGTGAAACAACTCCTCATTATAACCCACAGCTTCCATACAGCAATGCCACACAAAAATGTGAACAGGAATATTATTTTAACAACATTATATGACTATGACAGAGTTTGGCTATGCTATATTTCGTTTTTGTAAGCCTTGATCTTGCATCCTCGATCCTGTCCAGCGCTGTCTGGAGGTGAGAAACTAAAAGCCATAACGCACTCTGCCTACTGTAAGAGTTTGGTAGTGTAATCTGGTAAGAGATTGCATACAGTGGGAATGACTGTGATTTTCTCATTGAATTCACTGAACTGATCTTTGACTCTGGAGTCCCAGTTTCACCACACTTTCTTATTGGGAGGATTCAGTCTAGTATGGAATGAGGCTCAGGAATGTAGCCGCTAACTCCACGGTTACCATTGTAGCAACATGTGCAATACTGCCATCTAGTGTTCAATATCTATTACTCTCTCCAGTGGGAAGAAGGAAGTCAGACCTGGGGGTCTCTCAAAATAGGGCCCGTGAGGGAATACCATGGATACCTCATAATTAAAAAATACTTTAATTCTAATATAAAATATTGCCATATATTACTTTAAGTATTTCCATATTTAATAAATTAAATGCAAACTTTTGGAGCAATTGTACATATATAATTTTGCAGACACTGTTGTCCAGAGTGAGGTACAGTGTAGGAGACCATAAACGTTTTCAACTGTATTCCCAGACCTGCGAGCATATGTAACACCACTAAATCACTAATACAAATGAACTATGCTGAGTCAAATTCAAATCGTGAATACATGCAGTTTGCATCTATAAGAAGTCTTTTTATGGGTGTTCTGTGCCTGAAGATGGACACAAGTCCTACTGTCCGATTGAAAGAGATGGGTGAAGGTGGACAAGATGCACCTCCCTACAGAAAACTCTTGGCCTGAATGCAGAACGAGATCTAATAGAAACATAATTTTAATTAGCACAAGATCACTGATCTGTTTCCTAATATTGCTCAGAAGGAGAGACGTAGTCTGCCTTCTAATATCAATTACAACAAAAAAATTATGAACTACAGATTGGCAGAATTTGAACATGAGCAGGGAGGTGTCAATGGGCTTTCAGTCCATCACCTTACCCACTTGGGCATGACGGCTAAGCTGCTGCTTTATCCTGGTGGAAAGGTTATTCTCCACAAGTGCATCCAGAAATTGAAAAATAATCACTCCCTGAAGGAAAAGGCTCCCCCATGCTGACAGAGGTGGGATTCTAAACCATGTCTCCAGAAGAACTTTCGAGCTGAATGCTCTCAGCCACCCAGATGACTCCTACCACCTCCTGAAGGAAAAGGATTCCTGTTTCTGTCAGAAGTGGGATTTGAACCCACGCCTCCAGAGGAGACTGCGACCTGAACGCAGCGCCTTAGACCGCTCAACCATCCTGACCTGTTCGCCCATCAGCAAAAGGCCTAGGTGAGCGTCCAATATCAGTTACAGGGCAGACATAAACCCATAATTGGTAGGACTCAAACCTGGAAACCCCAATGGACTTCCAGTCCATCACCTTAAGCACTCCACCACACCTCCCTGGCTTTTGCCTTGCCATGCTGCGGTAGAAAAAGCACGTCCAAAAAGAACTCTTATCACCTCCTGAAGGAAATGGCTCACGTATGCTGTGAGAGCAAGATTCCATTACCAGCCTACAGAAAATGCCTGGACCTGAATGCAGCTAGCACTAGCTAGCTAGCAATTTCAGCTAGTTCTGCTTCTAATGATGGCTCAGAAAGACTACTAAGGGCGTTTGCATGATGGAAAAGGATCCCAGTTATTGCCAGAAGTGGGATTCAAGTCCGTGCCAAAGCAAAGCAAATCCCTGTAGCAATGCTCCAACATCTAGTTTAAAGCCTTCCCAGAAGAGCTGTTATAGCAGCAAAGCGTGAACCAACTACATATTATAATGCCCATAAATTTGGATGACATGTTGGATCTCAGGTGTCAACATACTTTTCGCCATGTAGTGCTTTCCAGTTAACAAAGTTAACTGGAAAGCACTACAAAGTTCCAGTTAACGCGCTGACGTCCTTGGTCCGCACGGGCGGAGAGGTTGCCAGGTCCGTACACTCACCGCGGGTGTGAAGTGGGAGCCCGACCCCTGCGCCCTGGCGACCCAGCGGCTGATGCGTTCCGACATTCCAGCGGAGAACGTCCGGAAGTCCTGTCAATCAATCCAGAACGCACAGGCCAATGAGAGCTCAGACCAGACGGTCCAGAACGCACAGGCCAATGAGAGCTCAGACCAGACGGTCCAGAACGCACGGGGCCAATGAGAGCTCAGACCAGACGGTCCAGAACGCACGGGGCCAATGAGAGCTCAGACCAGACGGTCCAGAACACACAGGCCAATGAGAGTTCAGACCAGACGGCGAACACAACAGACCTGGCTTAAATATGCAAACGTATCTCTGAAATGCTGCACATTTTGTACATACTGAAGATACTTCCGCTGATCCCTGAGAATCTTCCCTGGGAAATGTCAACGTTACTGTAAACGCTGAGGACCTTTACCGAAACGTTTATGATATGAAAACAGAACTGGGATTGGCTGCGCTTGGAGGAACGCCCATGAACGATCCATGGGATGTTAACCCAAACGCGACCGCCTTTCTCTGAGACTCATGCTGTGGTTGCCACGGGGATGCTGTGGTTGCCACGGGGATTAGAGGCGGGGCGTCACCTGACGGAAGGACCCGGGGCTGCCGTCTCCAGCGGCCGGGTCTCTCTCAAACAGCCCCCTCTTCCTGGACACCTCATCGGCCAGCACGTAAAGACCCTTCTGGGAGATGGAGGGCGATTTGAGGTTCTCCGATTTCTGGGGAAAAGAGGACATGGTCAGGTACGGACGTCCTGCAGTTACCTGCCTCAGTGACGATGGTCAAATCACAACACATACGTATGTAGACTACTCCACAGTACTTCCAAGAGTTCATCACTTATATGTCTCAAATCCTATATGTACATATACTGTGTATATATATTGTCTATATCATATAGGCCTATGTAGTCACATACCTCCCTTTCTTCCTTTTTCTGTAATTGCCAAAATGGAAGAATGTGTTCTGATTTTAAGCCGATTCTTCTGGTGGTGCACTATTGGGTCCCACTGCACCAATAATTCTGCAGTATCTTCATGAAGGGATAGCTTCCAGATACTGTGATCTTGTGAGTGTTTCAAACCAAATCGAGTTTTTAAAAAAAGAATCTTTTCCCTCTCCCGGTGCTCACCTGCACTGCCAGGGCCAGCCTCTCCATCTTCTCCTGAATGGTGCGCGATGAGATCCTCTGTCTGGAGCTGTACAGACAGGATATAGCTCACGTGACCCCAAGAATGAGAGGTGGAGTGCTTTCTGCTTTGTCAGCAGTTGTGTTCTCTCATATTATAAGTCGCTCTAGACAAAACCATCCGGCTAAACGATTGTGATGTAATGGACGCTCCCTTATCCAGAACGTTTTGTTTGGTTAAAGTTCTTCAACAGTCATTGAAATGAACAAAAACTGCAGTTAAATATTAGCAGTTCAAATTCAAAGATAGACTCGACAGAATGACTCACTTCCTTTGAAATGGTGAATCCTCTTCCTGACCAGGAGCCTGCAATAATAAAACATTGACACTAAAGACTCATATTATGACTACATGAGAACAATAAATAACAAACGCACAAAAGCGATATGCTTCAAAGACATTTTTTTGTCATGTGTCAAAACAGAGTTATTGTACATTGAAAAGAACAGAAATATATACAAGAAAAATATATACATAAATATATACCATATGGATATATTTATATATATCTATGTATCCATGGGGCAAGACTAAATTTCAATTCCAAAGTTTACTTAAGTACAAGATGCTCTCTTATTTGAAGACTTCTTGTGTCATGAAGAAAGATACCATAGATAAGTCACAGCTAGAATAAGGAAATACTCTCTTCATGCATATATGTTTTAAGATGAGAAAAGAATGGAGTTATTATGTGTGTCTCTATTCAGTAGCTATTCTACCCATTCTGATAACACAGTCCCACCTTGCTGCCTTGAGTGGCCTTGGATGTGACACGGACACTGGCACTGTCAAAAGAAGCACACGTAGGAAGAGGTTAGCCAGTGTATTTCAGTACATCCTTAGCTAAATACATTTCTATGGAGGACGTAGGAGACGAGCGGTAGAGGGGGAGTGGTGGAAAAGAGGTGAGGAGCGAAATGTAATGGAACACACCCTTAGTCAAGGTGGATTTGGCAGAAGACTAATGTGGGCAGCCAGTATCACTTACAAAGAAAACATTGGCAATCCTTAATCAGCAGGACTGGAACCTGCAAGGGGGGCTGCCAAATGGATTTCCAGTCCCTCGCCTTAACCACACGGCCACGATTACCCATCTGCTCGGTTCCCCTGCTCTGGTTGCAAAGTTATTCTTCACAAGCATGTCCCGAAAGAACGGTCTTCCCATCCTGAAGAAAATGGCTCCCCTACACTGTGAGAGCGGGATTCCATGACCAGCCTATAGAAACCGCTTAGACCTAAATGCAGCACCAGATCTAATTGAGTTGCAATCTGAATTAGCTCAGAAAGACAGCTGTGGTTTCTGCCTGAAGGAAAAGGATCGCTGTGATTGTCAGAAGTGGGATTCGAACCCACGCCTCCAGAGGAGACTGCGACCTGAACGCAGCGCCTTAGACCGCTCGGCCATCCTGACCTGCAGTGGGTCTTTTAGGGTGCGTCCCAATACTCTAAAAATGTATCCTCCTTTCCTCCTCTACTACCTCGTCTTGGCAGTCAAACTGCATCTTTCTCCAGCTGTTGTGGAAAGGTTGTTCTTCACAAGCACATCCAGAAGCAGAGCTATAATCGCGTGCTGAAAATAAGAGCACCTATGTTCTGACAGAAGTGGGATTCAACACCCAGCAGGCAGAAGCCAGAAGGGAAAGCAGCACCTGAGGTGGCTCAGGCCACTTTGTTAAAGAGACCAGCATTTCTGCAGGCGGCTAGCATTCAGCTTACAGGTGAAACATACCACCTGTAATAAACAAGGCCTGAGCATGCGTGGAGAGACCCCAATGGATTTCTAGCCCAGTGACTTAACCTTCAAAGTTATTCTTCTCAAGCTCACGCAGAAACGTTATCGCGTCCTGCAGGAAAAGGCTCACCTGTACTCCCCAAATGGGATTCCAAACCAGGATCTAATTGAGATTTACATGTGATAATATAATGTACTCGCTGACGTGATTTGCAGTTGGATCAAAACACAGTGGTGTGCCTTACCTCCTCTGCAATGGCGTGCCTAGCCCCTCCTTCTTCCTAGCCATCTGTGCAGGTGGAGAGGGTTTACAGTCAGACTAACATTCGCTGAACTTGGAACGGTACTTCTCTCTAGGGTTTTCGACACACTTGTACCTGGTTATGGTTATACACTTTGTTGTACGTCGCTCTGGATAGGAGCGTCTGCCAAATGCCCGTAATGTAATGTAATAATGCATGCTCTTATTTTTATCTTCTGAGCGTTTCCATTACATTACCTATACCTAATATTACCTTACACAAATTAGCATCAGTGATTACAGAGAAGAATATCATGAAAATAAACTTTGGGGGTTTATTTCTTCTCTGTTTTGGTTTTCCCTAACTCAAATGATTTAATGATAATGATGTGCTTTTGTAATTTTTTTTTTTAATTTACAAAATGTCTCCACATAGAAATGCATATAGTCTACGAGAAAAATGAAATATTGAAAGGTTCAATATCATACTCATAGGTATCATGCCCATTTGCATGTACATGGTTGGGTGTTTCTGAGAGGAAGGGAGTGTTTGTTACCCTGAAGGATGTGGCTCTGGGGCTGTTCCTCTGGAATGCAGTTTCCTCTGCCTGCGCTGCACCAGTAGCGGCTTCTGCTGCCGAAGATGCATTCTGAGAGTCCTGCTTATGACACATTACCAAGATACACAGCATGCATCAACGGCTTCTTCAGTTCAGGTCAAACAGCTCATAACCCAAAATTACATTTACTTAAATAAAAAAAATAAAAAAATTATATTTAAAATATATATGTATCCAGCTGTGATTACATTATCATAACAAAAAGTACTGGTATTTGTAGGTATATTTGGCTTTTTTATAGTTTCAGTAGTTTTCATTTTATTTTAATCTGCTTTTTTAAATGAGAAGTTTGACTCCAATCTGATGTTCTTAACTGCTCTGCTGAATAAGTGCTTCATTTATGGCTTTGTTAATACTTGTTTGAAAAGTAAATAGTGTTAATATTAGTACACATAAAATACTGAGTGTTGCTCACAACACATATAGATGCAGTTGATTTATTGGAACACTAGATGGCGGTGTTGTCGCTGTTGTTAGAGTCAGCCTGCTTCATTTAAATTCAGGGAGCGGACTGTCGAAGGCTCAAAGTTCACCGAACACAAACCGCAATAAAGCAGGTCGTGGCCCAGGACACAAGTGAAAGTGCCTACCCCCCGCAGGGGCCTGCCCTGATTGGCCGAGGGCTCACCTGCGACTCTCCATTCTGCGTGACTGGGCAGGTGACCCCGGGGGCGGGGCTACCAGCACGCTCCTCTGGAGACACCGTGCGGAAAAAGCCCGTGGGGCTGAGGGGAGAGACCCCCCTGCTGGCAGATGTGGAGGAAGTTGGGCTGAGGGGAGAGACCACCCTGCTGGTCGATGTGGAGGACGTTGGGCTTAGGGGAGAGACCACCCTGCTGGTCGATGTGGAGGACGTCGGGCTTAGGGGAGAGACCACCCTGTTCCTGTCTGTGGATGAGGAGAAGCTCAGGGGAGATACCACCCTACCCCTCCCTGTAGAGGAGGTGGGGCTCATTGGAGAGACCACCCTGCCGCTCTCAGTGGGGGAGGTGGGGCCCTTGTCCATGGAGATGGATAGTGAGCTGCAGGGGGTGATAGGGAGGTCACACAAGGTCACCTTCTTTCAAAAGCAGTTACACTATGACATCATCCATCTGCTTTCTGCACAATATGTGAAATATTATGAACAACACAGCAGTCACGTAATGTTATCTCTCTTTCTCTGAAGGGTGCTCACAACTGTAAATATTTCAACAGTCTACCTCACTAATACAGGACCATTTGACAACTTTACTGCTTTAAAGAATTAAAGGCAATCTATGGAATGTGTTTACATAAATGCTTATAGAGCACTTTTGCCTGCCATTTTAAGTCTGACCCTAAATGCAGCGCCAATCCTTCACAGCTGCATTCTGGGCAGTCTGCATCAGGAGAATACAGAATATTGCGTATTTGTAATATGGATATTTACACAGCAGAGCCTACACCTGAAGGTAAACAGAAAGTATTGTCCAGTGAACTCCGCTGTCACCACACGAGTGTGTTGGGTTCGACGGCTCCCCTGAAAGTGTTCAGGATAAATAAGGTCTGAAGCACCCTATATGGGGCACCGTGTTGGGGAGTAAAGGTCAGGAACTGGCTGCAATCACCTCACAAACATCCGCGACGGTTTTGTCGGAGTCTCCGCGTTTTTGCCCTGGCTGGGCTCAGATGTGTCCTTTTCACTCTATAATAAAATCAAGAAAAAATATTATACCCCAAGCGTCCCCATGGTTGCTTGTTTCCACAAAGACATTTACAGCTATAGAAAGTTGTTCAATTGTGTGGCAGTTGTATCAAACTGGGGGAAAGGACACCTAAATATATATATTTTTTTAGATTAAATTAAAATATGTCATGTAATGTCATAGAATGACCGTTGGGATTACGAACCGATTCCTCCAACTTTATTTGTAAAAGCCGCTCATTGACGGTCAGTATGCCATTCCCACAAAATATAAGTTCGGTGCCACACACACCATCAGTATGATCTACTCCAAATGCATTGTAAAAAAATATCAAGGTGGCCGTACTTAAAACAACAACCTAAAGTTCTTCATACTTCTTCGTGCAGTTCATACAGGAGAGGTTTGAAGAACTGAAGATCCGTTGTTCACTTAACTCAAGATTTTAAAGCAGTCAGGTTACTTGTTTTTTTTTAAGCGGAGCCACCTTGAAATTTTTTTTACGGTGAGCTAGACACCTGTGCCCTCCCTGAGGTTGGCTCCCCCAGGCCTGACTGATAATGGCCGCCCGTGTAGATGATTGACAGCAATGTTCAACTTGTGGGAGCAGCTGACTAGGGCAGAGCCGCACAGTCGCAGGGGGCATTTTCTTTTCTGGTGGGGTTGCTCCCCCCCCTACACCCCCCCCCCCCCCCACCCCCCCCCGTGACCCCTGGACACATTAACACTCCACTGGCGGGAACATCACAGACTCCATGTCTGTGCTCCATGTGTGGTAAGTACGGGAGTGAAGGGGTTTGTGTTTGTTTAGAAATATTCACTCTGTTCTGTTTATCTCTTTACAGTACCACATAAGCATAAAACTATAAAACACTTAAGGAGTGTCAGATCGATATTGTTCTTTTGAATCTGCTTCTTACAACAGACTTAAAGTAGGTTCATGATTTAAACAGAACGATTTTAAGATTATAATATGAATCAGGGATATACTGTACACCTCAAGTACTTCAGGAGAGGTAGAGTTCACAACACTAATTATCATCACTAATCTTCGTTAACTTATGGTATTATTTTAGGCAGGCGGGAAAATCACCAATGATTCAAAGAGACTAGTTCTATCCACGCAGCATTTGAATATATAGAATGTTATTCTTGGCACTTTCCAAAAAAAAGCAAAGCAGCACAATTCAAAGGCATTGGAATAAATAAACCCATGAACGGAAGGTAAAAATAACAGTAACAGCAAGGTAAAAGACTACAAGGTACGCTACTAAACAAGATAAAATATGTTTTAAGAGATTAAAAGATAAAAGATTAAAAATCACATTTAATGCCATCTTTAAAAAAGTTCTGGGTTTTTGGAAAAATACACACTTTTAAAATGTATCCTGGAAATGGTTCAGTGGGGCCCAAACTCACACCAAGGCAATGGTTCTTACTGGGCTGATTCCATGTTTGGTAAGTCCATCCAGGTTCCTGTGCTTCAGAAGCACACAGGTTCCGTTGCAAGAGTCGGTGGCATGGCAGAGGGACTCACCGGGCTTCCTGTCTCAGTGATGTCAGAGGTGCTGGGCGGGGCCACCGCGGGTTCTGAGCTCCTCCCCGCTCTGCTGCCGCCCGCCTTCTCCTCCTGCCCTGGCCCGTTCCTCTCTTCGTCCTCCTGCTGCTGCCTCAGCACGTCCATGTGCCTCCTCCTCCTCCTCTCGTCTCGAACCCGCAGCATCTCCACAAAGTCCACGGAAGCCTCGGAGTCCACTGCCTCAGCCACTTCCTCCGAGCTGCACACACGTACAGACACACACACACACACACACACAAATGCAAACACAGGAATAAACACACTGAGCACACACACATGCACAGATATGCAAAACACACACACACACATGCTCAGGTATGCAATACACACACACATGCTCAGGTATGCAATACACACATGCGTACACACATGCAAGCACAAAAATAGACACACTGAGCACACACATATGCACAGGTATGCTATAAACATAACCACAATAAAAAAGCACTTTGAGGGTCTGGACTATACTTGGATTATACTTGTTCTCTCTTCGGAGTGTAATAGATCGAATCGCACAGCACTAGATAGGACCCAAGTATACACTTTAGATCACAGCCATTGAGCACACAAACATGGACATGCACACAGACACAGTTGTTACATGCACCATAAACTCTTATCCACACAAACTGTAGCACAGACACACCCCGCAATAACATCAGAGTATGGTCAATTTATCATTTTTGAATTTTTATTTGGTATATTGCCTTTTTAAATGAGGTAGTCACACAGTGCTTTACAGTGGAACTTTCCCAGAGAAAACACAAAACCAGTTTTTGTTTGTATTTGTTGGTTAATCCTCATGACTTAGTTGGGATTTACCTTCTTTAGTGTCTTATTTTCTTTACTGTCTTTATTTTTATATCAAAATTGAGCAGCATATGTGCAACTATTCAGGTTATTTCACCATGTGAATATTCAGTTCATATTCAGATGTACAGATGAATTAATAAGAGCACTCTTCAGAATCTCAGGCTCAAGAAGATGAAACGATTTGCTGAAATTTCTGTTGCACTTCACCTTAGAAACCTTGTGTAAAATTCAAACATGACAGGCAAATATTGAACAAAACTCACATGACAGACCAAGGGAAATATCTGCCAATGGCTCCCAATTGCTTTACTAGTTGAAATGCTTTTTAATGAAGCATAGCATGCTGAGAGATAGCAGTTTAACTGTAACCTGTCAGGATCTCACAAGCTTCCTCTGCAGTATTCAAACCATTGCCACCGACAGCCACATGGTCACCACAACCCTGAAAACACCTTGAGGTAACATTTACATGCACTACATTTCCAAAAGTATGTGGACACCACTTCTAAATACTGGTTTTGGCCATTTCAGCCACACCCATTGCTAACAGGTGCATACATCAAGCACACAATCATGCAAACTCCATTGACAAACATTGACAGTAAAATGGGTCGTACTGAAGAGCTCAGTGATTTTCAACGAGCCACTATCATAGGATGCCACCTTTCCAACAAATCAGTTTGTCAAATTTATGCCCTGCTTGAGCTGCCCCAGTCAACTATAAGTGCTGTTAATTTGAAGTGGAAACGCACAGGAGAAAGAATAGCTCCGACACAAAGTGGTAGGCCGCACAAGCTCCCAGAATGGGACCACCGAGTGCTGAATCAGCATGTGGTGCATAAAAACCATCCTCGGTTGCAGAGTTCTGAACTACCTCTGGAAACAACGTCCGCACAAAAACTGTTCGTCAAGAGCTTCATGAAATGGCTTTCCATGGCCTAAGATCACAATGCGCAATGCCAAGGGTTGGGTGGAGTGGTGCAAACACACCGCCATTGTTCTCTAGAGAGATTAATCATGCTTCACTGTCTGGCAGTCTGACGGACAAATCTAGGTTTGGTGGAATGCATAGTGCCAACTGTACTGGCCTGAATAGTGCCAACTGTAAATTTTGATGGAGGAGAAGTAATGGACTGGGGCTGTTTTTCATGGTTTGGGGTAGGTTCTTTAGTTACAGTGAAGAAAAATCTTAATGCTACATCATACAATGACATTCTAGTGAACTGTGCGCTTCCAACTTTGTGGCAAAAGTTTGGGGAAGGCCCTATCCTGTTTGAGCAAGACAATATCCCCTTGCACAAAGCAAGGTCCATCAAGAAATTTGGTGAGCTGAGTTTGGTGGGGAAGAACTTGACTGGCCTGCACAGAGCCCTGACCTCTACCCCAACAAACACCTTTTGGGATGAATTGGAATGCTGACTGTGAGCCAGGCCTCACGCCCAACATCAGTGCCCAACCTCACTAATGCTCTTGTGGCTGAATGGAAGCGAATCCCTGCAGCCATGTGCCAAAATCTACTGGAAAGCCTAGCTGCTACAGCAGCAAAGGGGGGTCCAACTCCATATTCATGAGCATAGTTTGGGAATGAGATGTTCAACAAGTACATATGGGTGTGATGTTCAGGTGTCCTCATACTTTTGGAAATGTAATATATATGCCACATACTCCAAGAGTATGCACAAACCCTGCCTCATATATGTACACATACTTATACAGTCCACTTAGTCTGAGTTAGTTACATATAATCCACAAACAGATAAAGTGAGCTCCTTTATTTTTTGGCTCTGTACTCCACGATTTTAGAATTGTGACCAATCAATTCACATTTTGGTTGACGTGCAGATTCTCAGCTTTTATTAAAGGGTATTTTTCTACATTTTGGTTTCACCACGTACAAATTACAACACTTTCTATATATAGCCGCCCATTTCAGGGCACCATAATGTTTGGGACAAATTGCTTCACAGGTGTTTCTGGTTTGTCAGGTGTGTTCAATTGTTTCTTTAATGCAGGTATAGGAGAGCTTTCAGTATCTAATCTTGCTTCAAGGCTTTTGATTGCCTTTGGAGTCTGTTAATGGCGTTTGTCAAAATGAGGACCAGTTGTGCCAGCCAAAGTCAAGGAAAACATGAGGCTGAGAAATAAGACAAGAACAGTCAGAGACATAAGCTAAGCCTTAGGCTTAACAGAATTAACCATTTGGAACACCATTAAGAAGAAAGTGCTGCTTGAGCTCAGGAATTGCAAGGTAGGCCAAGGAAGACCTCTGCAGTTGATGATTGAAGAATTCTCACCATAATGAGGAAACACCTGTCCAACATATTAGAAACACTCTTCAGGAGGCAGGCGTGGATGTGTCAGAGACTACTGATTGCAGAAGACCTCACATTACATTACATTACAGGCACTTGGCGGACACTCCTATTCACAAAACAAACTACAAAGGCTACATTGCAAGGTGCAAACACTAGTTAGCCGCAAAAACAGGATGGCCAGGTTATAGTTTGCTAAGAAGTACCTAAAAGAACCTGCTGAGCTGTGGAAAAAGGTATTTTGGACAGATGAGACTAAGGTTCATTTGTATCAGAGGGAAAACGAGAGCAAAGTGTGGAGACCAAAAGGAACTTCCCAAGATCCCAAGCCCCCCCCCCCCCCCCCCCCCCCATCTGTGAAACGTAGCAGGGGTGCTATGGTTTGGGCATGTATGGCTGCCACGGGTACTGGCGCACTTGCCTTCAGTGATGCTAACTGCTGATAGCAGCAAAATAAATTCTGAAGTGAGCATATTATGGGCTCAAGTTCACACATACGCCTTCAAACTCATTTGACGGCGCTTCATCCTACAGCAAGATAATGATCCCAAACATACTGCTAAAGCAACAAATGAGTTTTGTCAAAGCCAAAACTGGAAAATTCTTGACTGGCCAAGTCATTCACCTAATCTGAATTCAACTGTGTTTTATATACTGAAAAGAAAAGTTGAGGCAGCTACCTCAAAAACAAGCAAGAGCTGAAGATGGCTGCAGTACAGGCCTGGCAGAGCATCACCAGAGAAGATACTCAGCTCCTGGTGATGTCTATGAGTCACAGACTTCAAGCAGTCATTGCTTGAAAGCTGGGTATGTGCACTTTAACCACATGTACACTGTTAGATTTAAAATCTAAAATTGTGGAGTACCATACCAAATTAAGAACAAATATGTCTTTGTCCCAAACATTATGGAGCTCACCGTTTTAGGAACAGGCCCTGAAACACCTTAGAGGCTGTCATAACTAAACCATGAACTGGAGTTCACTGGAAAAATTGACTAGACATTCCTTTGAAAGTACTGTAGCATTAGCATCAGTTTACACAGGTGAAGCATTCATTCAGGGCTAAGACAAAGTCATCATTGTTCTGGCAAACAGATTGTGCAGAAAGACAAATATTTATGCTCTTCATATTATATGCCTCATTAATGTGCAATGAGGCATATTATACATACTGCGGTCCCATCTCCTGTACGGGAGAAAGCAGTAACGCCAATCTGAAGAGGTGATGAGATGATCTGGCTCTTTGGCAAATACTTAGGCCACTTGGTTAGGCTTCTTGCCAGCATATAAAACACATAAATTATACAGGGTTCTGAAAGCATAGTCTCATGTCTGGGGTCTTTCCTGGAGAAAATGAGCCTTTCAGCTTATTTCCAGTATTTACGTACAGAGCATGCATGCTGCCTAGACTCGGTGCTACAAACACACAATTTAAATTACAGATCACACCACTGTGTACGGGTAACAGCAAGTGCCCCAAACGATTAACTATGCTGTAGTTAAGGCATAGATGTGGGCTATGTGGGGCAACGTAGCTCAGGAGGTAAGAGCGGTTGTCTGGCAGTCGGAGGGTTGCCGGTTCGATCCCCTGCCCTGGGCGTGTTGAAGTGTCCCTGAGCAAGACACCTAACCCCTATTTGCTCCCAACGAGCTGAATGGTACCTTGCATGGCAGCCTTTCACCGTTGGTGTGTGTGAATGGGTGAATGAGAGGCATCAATTGTAAAGTGCTTTGGATAAAAGCGCTATATAAATGCAGTCCATTTACCATACATTGAAATTAGCACATCATTGTTATATACATGTTACTACCGAATTAAAGGTGAAATATGCTGTACTTACTATTATGCTGAGTTTTATTTCATTATTATTTATGAATTCTAAACAGAGCTGAGATTTGAAGAAAAATAAATTTAACATTTTAACATGTTCCATGACAGGCCTCAATTCTATTAAAAATCTGAATTAAAAGCAAAGCAAGTTTTAGTGTTTATCTTCAGTAACAATGCTTGTGTAGAACAAAAGCATTAATTTTAAAAGTTAAAACATAAAACACGTTGATTAAATCCAGGCTATATCATAAGTTAATGTGCGTTTTCAAAGCATGGCGTGAATAATGATTTTTTCCTTGATTAAAAAAAAAAAAAAAAAAAACATCAGACAATCACAAGACACCCAGGAGCATCAGTTATATCCAATAGCCTAACGCAAACAACATTTTTGTTACAACAGAATTTTACATGTATAGTGTTTATTTAGAGATTTTTCTGTCTTGTGTTACATACATTGTTGTATATATGTATACCTATTTTAATCTTGAATGTGTTGTCGTGTCACATGTTTCCGTATCACCTGTCTTCAGTTAGTTCTATAATTAGGGCTATGCTTTCTCTCTGGTAATCGCCCTGACTAAGGGATCTTTTCCCGAAATGTCGGTTGAATAAACACAGCAAGGAGGAACTTGGGTGTGTGGCTTTCAGATTTTTCATTGAACGCAAACAAGGAAAATACAGTTCCTGAATGGGTAAGTCTGTCTGATTGCACCGAACTTCAAGCTACACGGGGAGAGCCAAATGGCACTCAGAATCTACCCCAGCCACCAGGGTTTTGTAGCGAGTTTACTTAATGGAGTTTGTGCTAGCCCTTTGGGTTGAAACATTTGCTTTATTTTATTTTTTAATAATAAAGTGCGGGAAAGTAATTTGCACATTGTATTGCATGGTAACGTAACCGCATTTAAGTGAAGTTTAATTTAAAATCAGTTAACTGTGTGTAGCAGTCAGTCCGCCGGAGAGGCGGATTGGTCTCGGCTGCCCCGGCTGATGGAGAGAGCATACGCACCTGGGTTGCGTTAGCTAATCAGCCCAGGTGCTTAAATGTGTGCTGCTCTCTCAGTTCGGGGCCGAGACCGGGAACTAACACCGAGAGCACAGTTATGATTTTAGTTTCGTTTTATTTTATTTTGAGCACAAAAGTCAAGAGAAGTAATCCTCAGCTGGGATGCTGGAGGAGCTGGACCTGGCCTGAGAGGCGGGCGGCGAACTGAAAGCTGTTTTACTTTCTTTTGTCTGTTATTTTAGCTTGTTGCTTTAATTTGTTGTTTTTGCCCGGAACCCGTGAGGAGGAAGGGTGAAGTGGTCCGTTTATTTTATTTCGTGTTTATGTGGGTGGGCTCTGTCTCTCTCCATGCAACAGACAAGGGTGTTCCTCGATATTGTCGCATCTCTCTCCCCGATGTGTCATGCTTGGCGTGTGACTCTGTGCTAACAGATTTGACGGAAGACTATGACTTTATTGAAGTCACAGTGCAGCATGAGCAGGTCCGGGTTTGAGATTGGACCGGGGGGAGCTCACCCAGCAAACACAGGGGGTACATCCTCGGTGGGGCTGTTACCCGCGTCTTCGCTGTAGGTCCGGATCTTCCTCCTGCGCTCTCGTTCCACCTCCTCCTCATCCTCCACCGTCCACTGCCGTGTCAGACTGCACAAGGAATAAAACACATGGGCACAACATTTCATTCGCTCTAATTATGTATCCTGGTGCTGTTTGTCACACAGTTAACCTACAATCTGTTTTGAATGGACATCAAAACAGTTATATACGTGCAGTAATCATCAAACTATATAAATGGGATAAATGGGGTGTATATATGTATGTATGTATGTATACACTGCCTTTCAAAAGTATTCAGACCCCTTCACTTTCTCCACATTGTTACATTACAGCCTTATTGTAAAATTGATTAAATTCATTTTATTCTCATCAATCTACACACAATACCCCATAATGACAAAGCAAAAACAGGTTTAGAAATTTTTGCAAATTTATTTAAAAAAAAAAAAAAAAATGAAACATCACATTTAAGTACTCAGAACTTTGTTGAGGCACCTTTGCCAGCAATTACAGCCTGGAGTCTTCTTGGCTATGACTCTACAAGCTTGGCATACCTGTATTTGGGGTATTTCTCCTATTCTTCTCTGCAGATCCTCTCAAGCTGTGTCAGGTTGGATGGGGAGTGTTGCTGCACAGCAAGGTCTCTCCAGAGATGTTCGATCAGGTTCAAGTCCGGGCTCTGGCTGGGCCACTCAAGGACATTCACAGACTTGTCCTGAAGCCACTCCTGTGTTGTCTTGGCTGTGTGCCTAAGGTTGTTGTCCTGTTGGAAGGTGAACCTTCACCCCAGTCTGAGGTCCTGAGCACTCTGGTGCAGGTTTTCATCAAGGATCTCTCTCTACTTTGCTCTGTTCATCTTTCCCTCGATCCTGACTAGTCTCCCAGTTCCTGCCTCTGAAAAACAACCATGATGCTGCCACCACCATGCTTTACCGTAGGGATGGTACTGGCCTGGTGATGAGAGTTGCCTGGTTTCTGTCCAGATGTGATGCTTGGCACTTTGGCCAAAGAGTTCAATCTTGGTTTCATCAGACCACAGAATCTTGTTTCTCATGGTCTGAGAGTCCTTTAGGTACCTTTGGCAAACTCCAAGCAGGCTGTCATGTGCCTTTGACTGAGGAGTGGCTTCCATCTGGCCACTCTACCATTAAGGCCTGATTGGTGGAGTGCTGCAGAGATGATTGTCCTTCTGGAAGGTTCTCCCATCCCCACAGAGGAACTCTGGAGCTCTGTCAGAGTGGCCATCTGGGTTTTGGTCACCTCTCTACCACAGGTGGACTCCAATCAAGTTGTAGAAACATCTCAAGTATCTCAAGCTCAATTTTGAGTTTCATAGCAAAGGGTCTGAATACTTATGTAAATGTGACATTTCAGTTTTTTATTTTTAATAAATTTGCAAAACTATCTAAAAACCTGTTTTCGCTTAGTCATTGTGGGGTATTGTGTGTAGATTGAGGAGAATAAAAATGAATTCAGTCAATTTTAGAATAAGGCTGTAACGTAGCTAAATGTGTAAAAAGTGAAGGTTTGAATACTTTTCGAAGGCACTGTGCACACACACACACACACACACATATATATATATATATATATATATGTGGTGAAATTACTTCAGTAATAACAGAAGAAAAGAACAAGGCAGTTTTCAATATGGACGAGAAATATGTTTCTGGGATTCTTTTAGGCTTAAAAGGCTCTGAGGCGTTCCATCTTGGCCAATGATAGTCTGAACTACTGAACTGTACTGTAAAATAACAAACACTTTCACTGGATCTTAGTACTGACTTACAGAAATGTTTAATTCAATCTGCTCAAGCTAGATCATTTCAAGTGTAGCTTATATTCATATACGGTAAACTTCATTAAGCTGTATTTTATTTTTCATCAAACAGACATAATTGTTATTTGCATTTACATTAAATAGCATTTAGGCATTTAGCAAAAACTCTGGTCCAAACCAACCTACGGTGCAAGCGTAAAGCTTTAAGCACAGAGCCGAGCCAATGCAAAGGCATCAGTATTGCAATCAATAATAGCTGTCGGCACATAAGCCTACAGCATAATTGTTGCAAAAACAGATTCAAGAGGGGTAATGGGGATTTAGTGCTTTAAGTAGCAAATGTATTTGTGGACATAATTCCAGAAGTAGCATAGGTAGAACCAGGAAACCAACAATAAACACTACTAAGCCTGAGAGAAACTGTATTAGTGTATGACCAAGGCTCTGAAAAACAGACTGACTGCCAGCTGTAAGTGGTAGTGGTGTTTGAAGTGTTATGGTTTTTGAGGCGCGCACTGGTTATGTTACAATTGTAGCAACACGTATGTTAAATTTGTGTTACAGTAGTGGCAATATGTCCTAAAACCTACAGGCTTGAATCTTAGACTGCTGCTGCACCATTGGATGAACTACTGAATATTAACTGCTTTCAGTTAATATCCTCTCATATAATCCATAACGTACTGTATGTAAAAAATATTCCAGGCTGTAAGCTGAGTAAGTTGACATCAATATGCGTGTCTACATTCTAAAATATTTTGATGAGTATTGATGATGTCTATCTTAAATATAAAATGTACTGTATAACTGAAACACCACAACTGAGTGATATTTCAGCATATTTTCATTTTCTTGCTTTTCAGTGATATATACAGCCATCCATACAGCCTGTAGGCAAATGCACAGGTGGTTCTGACAAATATTTACAGTGCCAAAATTGTCTCGATCTTGCTATATATCACATTCCACATAAATATGGCTTGGCATGTTTGGATTGCCATCTGCCAAGTTACGCCTTGGGGAGGCAGGCCCCATACCTATACAGCACCGAGAGTATGCCACTTTCCAGGTTTTCCTACAGAAATAACCACAATGACAAAGGACCCTCAGCTCTTAAGAACATTAACTTTTGTACCTTCTGCCGGACCACGTGTAAACAAACAGTCTTCACAAACAACTTCACAAGTCCACACAATAAGGTCCCAAACTTAGGGGATTTCCTGCCAATTACAAAATCGTATCTAAGTAGCCAACTGCAGAACACAGCCAAAAGGATGCAGTAAAAACTCTGTGGTCGGCATCTTGGATCTGTGTGGAATGGAAGCTAGCTAGCTTGCTAACTAATAATGGACACACACACACACACACACACACACAAAAGAAAAAGGTAGCTTTTACAGCTGTTTAATCTTTTTGGGAAGGTCATCTATATTACATTTAAATACATTCCCTATGCAAACTCCTCATAATATCATTTCATGACTCAGACAGCTACATGATTACAAAGTAGACTATGAAATCTCGGACTGAATTTGTGACCATTAACATTACTTTAACCAAAACATGGTGTAGCTGCAGCTACAGGTCCACATTTTTTGCATTCATACAGCTGGCTGGCTGCTTAGCTACACAGCTTCATTACATCAGCTGCATGGCTAGCTGTCTTGCTAACTTCAGCTCAGTTCAGTTAAAAAGTATAATAAAACTAACATTACTGAAGTGTAGCTAGCTAGCCAGCACTGGCATATGACACCTATAAAATCATTAACGTTAACTGGATGGCTGACTATCCTTCACATATTTCATTACAACAGCACACTAGCCAGCAGCCTTCTGTGCTCTTAACGTATAGCTAATTAAAACTAAAAATACAGAACAATAGCTAGCCAGCCAGTGACATTAACTGACTAACTATAGTTAACTACAATCAACCATCTAACTGCTAGAAGTTTCCATCCACTGCCCAGAACGTTGTATCAGATAACAAAAAAGTGCCTTAATGAAGAAGACATTGTTTAAATAAATATTTCCAACAGCTGATAAACTTACTCCAGAAGGGATATGTTTATACTTGGTTGTCAAATTCATTTTACAAAATGTACTTATCTTTGCAACTTTAAATAAATACCAATTGTAAAATAGATACTGTACATACATAGATAAATACATTCTTCATTATCCCCATGGAGACATTTTTCTAGAAGCATAATTTTCACATTTACAAACACACATTCTCACCAAGAAACATACAAGCATTTATCTATTAAACAAGTAGTTTGGCCCATTAAATAAATTTTGAATCTTACAAACCTATCCAGACTTATGTTTTCCCTATTAATGTACTGTACTTTTATGGGTCAGAAGTTTAGCCAAATAAATGCAGTACTATATTTTCTTTTACAATGTAAAATAATAATAAAATCTTATTTGAACACAATTTTTGAAACAAAATAATTTTCTTGTAGCATAAATTTTGAATGACCACATTTTCTTCTGATGGTCAGATGAAAATAATAATAAAAAAGTTACTTGAAAAAAACTTGAAGTAATTTAGAAGCATTGCTTTGAAATTGATTGTTTAATTTGTGTGAGCTTAATAGCAAATATTGTTTTGTGCAACTTGGCCTAGATTATGTATTGAATACTTTCAATGGCAGGCCTAGATTTTGCATGTTTTCATTAATGGGTTATAGACAGTGCTTTGTATGCATGAGTAACTTGGTCTTTTTCTTTACGTTGAAACGTGTTATCGTTTACTCCAATGGTTAATTACTTTGGACCAGGATAAATCAATACAGAGGTCACTGCGTAGTCCTAAAGTAAGTGCTACAGTATAACATCGTATATATAAGTCTAACTACAATTAAATCGCTGCTGCTGCTAGAAGTCGCATGTCAAAAACATTGAATTAAGCCGAGAAGAAAACACGATGCTCTCCAAACGCCTGTCAGGACGGTTACCCACCGTTCAGGTGAACGCGTTGGTCGTATTACGCCTTTAGTGTGTGGCAATTGCAGTTTAAACTGCTATAGAATCGGCAATGGGCCACGTTGAATGGAATATCTAAGAGATGACACGTAGTTTTGGCACAAAAAACAATTGCGCAAATATTTTTCTTGTCAGCAAATTAGCGGTGTCACCTTAGAGAGCGATAATGAAAGCGCGCGGAAACGTATTTGTGTTGTTAGGCCACATTTTTAGTCAATGTGATCGAACCATATCTCATTGCTATTTCAACATTTCTTGTGTGCTTTAAAATAAATAAATAAATTCACACTTGCTTCTTTAATTGATTTTTAATCAGCGCGTATTTTCGCACACGTGCTTTAATGCTCTGGCTTTTTGCCTTTGTCTTTACTCGCCTGTCGGCGGCTCAAACATAATGGTGTAGTTTGCAGTGACTACGTTGACATTTTGGACGTCGCAAGGTCCTCCAAATAAATATTGTATGTAGATGGCGTTCTGGGAGATTAAGGACCATTTAAACCATTCCCTGAACACGGTTTCCGCGTCTTGAGACGACGTTCAAGACGCGCTCAGGTGCAGTAGCCTACACCTTGCAGCTACAGAAAGGGGACTTCGGAGCTGCGCAGGTTGATTCTTCGCTTCAGGCAACTCTTGTACGTTTCAGGTTTCCTATTTCTTCACAGAAAGGCATGGGTGTGTAGTCTATTCAGTAACTGTGAAAGGTATATGATACTGAGAAGAAATATTTCCATTTCCAGTTTCAGAGCGTTAACGAAATTATATCAGAAACAATGCAAAAAATACAATTAATTTTATTATCTTATCTTTCTTCGACACACAGTGGACCTTTTCCTTGTTTAGTCTAAGTGACAGTTTGTCCCTTTGTTGGTTTACTTTTAAGTCGTCAAATATTTCCACAGAACTGTATAAATGTGGACATTTTGTGCTGCAATATCTCTGCTCTCATGACCAGCTCTCATTTAACGTGATGATATTTCTTGTTCCATCACCTCTTCCATGTTGCGTTCGTTACTACAGAACAGCTGCAGGCTACTTCAAGTATCAAGAAAAATGAATAAGGATTAAAAATATTTACTTACCTGGACAGAGCCGACCAGTTCTTCCGACTAATGGACATATTTGTTGTTTATGCGATCAGTCCACTCTGTGCAGAAAACTTTTTTTGTTGTTGCAGAGTTCCGTCTTAATGCTTAGGTGAAGACTCTCAGCGACTTTCCTGTTTTTCATAATCCCAGTAGCTACAGCGGTAGCGTACTGTACATGCACCTTTACCCCGCACCTCTGAGAGATCACATGACTTCTGAGATATCATTGTTCGGAGCGGTCATTTACCTATCCCTAGCAGCTCCTAAATGCTCTTTAGGTTAATATGCTAATGTTGACAGGATTTCATTTCGTCGGAAGTTCTTCATTCTTCGCGACTGTAGCCTACTGTTGTTATTTAGCATAAGCATGAATGGACGGCCTCACCTGTACTCAAACGAGCACGAGCACAGGTTGGAACTTTAAGTGACTGCTTAAGTCGCCCCTGTCGGTTAACCCTTACACCCCCCCCCCCCCCCCCCCCCCCACCGACCCATTTAAACCAATATTATAGAAAAACGGTAGGTCTCGTGACAAAACGGTCTACAAAAAGCAGGTAAAGTGTGCTAAATCTACCTCAACAGGCGTGAGAGGTACACTTATCAGTAATGCATGCATTTACAGACAATACATAAATAAAATGTAAATATAACAAAAATATGTCTATTTTTTAATGAATTTTGTTTTACAATACATACTGTGTAAGCCAGGGGAAATCATGTGTATGATTTAATCTAAAAAAATAAGAATGTAAGTGGCAGAGAAGAAGACTGTTTTGAACAGATAATAGACGTCAGAATTCATGCACACCACAGTTCTGTGTTTGTTTTGTTGGCAGTAACCACACCTTTATTAAGAACTACATTCTGTACTTTGACCTGGACAATGTATTACCAGTATAAGATGCTTTAAGAAGTGACTTCTTAAAAAGATAAGCGCTCAAACTTCCTGTGCAGAACAGAGACTATTGTTTTTCAACTCCCAAGTAAATTGCATTTATATAGCTTCTAATGTTATCTACATTCAGACTGAAAACTTTTATTTCAGATTCTGAAACAAAGAATACTTCAATTATGTGGCACCTGTTAGTACTATGGCATTACAGACTAATGTAATTGTATAATATGTTTTTTATTTTCATATATTTATCTACTTTAATTGATCCATTTAATTGGTTGTTTATTTAAACAACAGCAAACTCATGTCGCTCTTGGGAATATTCAGGCGGGGTAGTTGTGAAATTGTTGCCAGTATCCTTCATGTAGAGTGTTTTGTAAAATGAACAACATTCATAGCTGATGAACTGAAAAATATTTCTGAATGTGTTTTTAAAAATCGTCACATTTCTTTCCACATTTGTGCCTCTGTAGAGTTACATTTTAGCAATTATTTTTTGAGGACTTTGTTCTTCTCAAGGCATCGTTATCGTTACAGTCTCTCATATATTACAATAATTCGTTTTAATAGGACTGATGAGTTCATTACTGACGAAGAGGTAGTGATGATCAGCTGGGTAGGAATACCACAGCACCCATGAAAGCATTCTGTTCCACTGAGCGGAGGATAATGACTTCCTTCAGAACCTGAAGGCATTCCTTTAGATCATTCATGAGAACCAAGCTGCGTGCCCATTGGCTGCGATGTAATTTATTGTAGCGGTCGAGAGCGCTGATAGGCGGGAACGTATTTGCATCGGTGCACATCGCACCACCTGAAACCGTGTCGGCGATACCATGCATGCAAATGGACAGAGTTATGCCATCCAGCAGCCATCATGGGAATAAGCAGGCCTTTGTGAGGCCATGAGGCCTTATCGTGGGTGAATGTCGTGAGCTGACAGCCACCACTGGATTGGGGTTGATAGGGCAGTCAGGTGGATTTGCATGTAGGCTAGATTAGGCCATGGAGAAAGGAGAAAGGTCTAGGTGCTTAAATCGTTTTATTGCTATTCAGGGTGTGGCACATCCGACATTTTACCTTCACTATTGTGGAGGAATGGCTCTCGTGGTCAATTTGCATCTTTTACAATCCCCCTCGCGAACTTTTGCAGGTTATACTGCTGTCAGAATGAGTTCTGGTGGCGCACACTGTAAAATGGGGTGCTTTGAAATGAAAAAAATTGATGCTTTGAAATGTGAGCTATTGTACAGCGTACTGCCAGACAAACTGTCAAGAAGGAAATCAACAACAAAAGGAAGTAATTCAGACGACCAATCAGGGATATGAAATAGAACTAAGAAAGTTCTCAAAATCTTGAACATATAATTAAATTGATAATTTCATTGTAGTAAATATAGCAGGTTTTTTTTCTGTTCAGTGACCCATTCTCTGTATACATGGTGTCAGTAGTTTCTCTATGGTAAAAACACGGAATTTAACAATGCCTATGGTTTTAGAGTAATTTTATAATAATATTTAAAAATAATTATTTACATGTGTTAATGTGCTCAGTGAAAACCTGTATGGTTTGTGATCCCTAAATTGTGTACAGTATGATAGAATGCTGACAGGTAGAGTAAGCATTCTTTAGAGTGTGTACTTTGCGCTTTCCTGTTTAAACCATACTCTGAAAGGCATCACCATATGCACCCTTATGGCCCGTATGGTGACTCAATTGATAAGTCTTTTCAGGTCTTAATGCGTCTCCTTATTTGGAGGATTAACATGTTGAAATGACAATGTAGGTATGACATCTAACTCTGTGAATGTTCAAGATAGAATCAATTGCTAAGCTGCAGTCCTGTAACAAATACTTATATCTGATTGGGGAATGAATGCACAGACACAGGCATTGAACAGTGTACCAACACAGAAGTTGTTAAAAAAACAAATGGCTGAACACTGAGATGCATTGAGGTACGTGTCTCGTAACTGCCTTTTGAAATGCGACCCTCATTATCAATCACTGTTAAAAGAAAACACAGTTTATTAATTTGAGCATAACATCCCCTGATTTGGAAAACATACAGCTTCATACCAGTTATACAGCATGCAAATACTCTAAATGCTGAACTTCAGTATAATTCATATAAGGTTTATACATCATTTGTAATGTATAGTTAATCACAGAGCTCACAAATGTACTTTACATGCTAAAATGAATTATATAGTTTAAATAGCCGAGTAATATAATAGTAGCATCGATTGAATTTTACTCTGTAGCACATGTAGCTTGAGGGAGTAATTGATTGTATTGAATTCTTGCAGGGTTTGATACAACGTTAAATCTTATGGAATAGAATACAGTCTGAAAGTTACCATCACAGCAGATCTGAGGAAACACTGACTATACATTTAAGAACAAAAACCTGTTACTCTCTTTTGTCAATTTAACATTGATTAAGTACATTAAGGCAAGAGACAACTAAGCAGACGTCTTCAATGATCGGTTGAGATAACACGCTAACAACGGTGTTTTTTAGTCTCCACTGCTTCCTCTTTCATCACTTCCTGTGAAACAGATCAAATAAAAGCAAATAAACATTGGTAGCATAGGGGTAACGGACAAAAATGAACATCTAATATTAAAAGATATCAGTAACACTTTCTATGAATGGCCCTTCATAAGAGCTACATAATTCCTTCATAAGCAGTAATAATAGTAAAAGCACCTGACATTTTTATGTCAATAAATGCAAATGGACATGTTATGCCACAGCTGATACCACAAATGACATCATGACATAGGCATGTGGCAAATGTCACTTGCTATTTGCTGGTATTTACATAAGCATTCATACATGTCTGTGTAGTGTTTCTGGATGTTATATGTAATGCTTCTGAAGCAGTTATATAGTTCCTATGAAGGACCATTCATAGAAAGTATTATGAAAATATCTCAGAAGTAAATCATACATAGTTAGTACCACGGTCTTATTAGGTGTGACTATTAAACTGTCCAGGCCAGATGCAGGCAGCTTCATTGTAGAGCTGCCATACAGCTTGTCAGAAAGGGGTAGGGATAATTGTGTCCTTTGACCACAATAGCACCGCAGCAGGACCAGTTGGATAACAGATCTGAACAGGTGACTAAGAAACTCAGAAGTATGGCACATGTCCCGTTGCAGCGATGGAGTGACCAGAATCTCTCGCTCAGGTTCGACCCAGCATCTAAGCTAAACGAATCCTGCAACATCCTGACCATGCCACATAGACAGGTCTGCTGCAACTCCTAAAACGGAAGTGCAGAGGTGTGCCAAATTACCAGGAAATGCATCTGAAAACAAATCCAACCAGTTCCTCAGAGGGACTTTGATGGACCTGCCCAGTGTTCTTTCAATGTGAGAATTTCCAGCGGCTGAATTAAAAGCAATTCCCAAGCTGAAAACGAACCATATGTGGATATTTTTCAAACGTTGAAAAATAGTGTGAGAGTGAGATTTTTGTTTTGCTGATTTGTATTACTGCTTAAGAGTGATTTGGAATGTCCTGCTGGTACTTTTGTCCTGGCTGTGCTTGTTTGTTGGTGCTTTAAATAGTTTAAAATGTAGACTCAGGAGAAGGTGCATGAAGCACCTACTTGTGGAAGGTTTCCTCCATACCCTATTACAAAAAACATGTGCTCCCCTTTCTTTTTTTCTTACCAATTTGTAGTCAGGAACTGTTATTCTGGCCCAGAGCCACTACTGTTCCACATGAAGACTGTGCACCCCCCCCATGTACTGGCTACAAGCTAGCTTCTGTTTTCTAGACTACAGGCTGTACAGCACTGCAGGAGAGTTAGCACTGATCCGAAGAGAGACTTCTCTCACTAATCAGAGGAGAGACCTCTCTTTTACTGATCAGAGGAGATACCTCTCTTTCACTGATCAGAGGAGAGACAAATTTTTACTGGTTTTTTTTTTTTTTTTAAGGAGTGGACATGCAGGTCACATGACCCCGGCTCACCTCATCACTGTGTGGGACCCTTTGCAGCATCAAACATCTTCTTCCTGCCCTCCATTCCAGACATGGCCTCCACATTCTTCCTCCAGTCACTGTCCTCTACTGGCCGCTTCTATGAACGACAGAATGGACAAATTATGAATGGACAGAAGAAGAGAGTGTAAGGTAAGGAGGTGTAGGAGGAACAGATGGACAGTACAGAGAGCGAAAGTGAGGAAAAGATACCATCGGGAACAGATAAATGGAGAGTAAATAAATGAACGAGAGCCAGAGAGAGAGGGAAAAGAGGGATAGGGAAATATACTACCATCACATTGGAAAGAAGGAAGGAAAAAAACGATTTAGGGCCAGAGCTCAGCAACTTCAATGTACCACAAACTCATTTTCCAGACCTCATTCAGCCATTACCTTCATGTATGACCTCATTGATATTGAAAGCCAACTAACAATGATATAATCTAGCTTTCAGGCCAGTTCTCAAGGGGAATTCAGTTCAACTGTTGAAACCAGGATGATTTTCCAGAAAACGCATCCCACTGCTGTGTAATCCCAGTTGTCATTGGTAATTTGTGACTTTAGACTCATCACGAATGTCAGGGACTGTTTTACACACTACAAGCAACACAGCACTACAGAGAGAGCTATTGTTAGAGGTGAGGTGTAGCTATTTCAGGCAACAGCAGGAATCCTGGTGCTTTGAAGTAAAGTATTAAGGTGACCCAAGGAACTCTGCTGATGTAACCTCTCATTAACCCTGCTAGGTCAAGGCCAATTGTGTCTGCTACAGTGCCCTATCCAGCCAATGTTGGGTAATGGCACAGCCAAGGCTGAGAACCTGAGCCTATAGGGTCCAGTCTATGCTCATTATGAATGCAAGTGACTCTTACTTAAGCAATAAGGCAGTGCTGTATGGCGAATACAGTCACGGCTACAGTGGAGTTGCTAGGCACGACCAAAAGTGTATTAAACGGTTGCAACTCATCAAAACAATTAATTGGAGACACAATATTATTTTGTAATAACATTTAGTAAATAACGGTTTGTGCATGGAGTGATACTGTTTACAAACAGGCAATTTGAGTATTACATTACATTACAGGCATTTGGCAGATGCTCTTATCCAGAGCGACGTACAACAAAGTGTATAACCATAATCAGGAACAAGTATGTCGAAAACCCTAGAGAGAAGTACCAGTCCAAGTGCAGGGAACAACCGCATAGTTCAACTTGGACCCTGAAGGTTAAAACTGATTAACACTAACAAACGAAAACAGCAACAACACAGTCTATGTAAAAATACAAGCAGTAGTTAAGACAGGTGCATTAACTAAGTCACCGACGAAACAGCTACCTAGTTACAACCCTAAGCTTACAGTCATTTAAGAGATTACAGGGAGGTAGGGAGGGATGGGGAGAGGTGTAGCCTGAAGAGGTGAGTCTTCAGTCGTCGCTTGAAGTGGGTCAGTGTCTCAGCTGTTCTGACCTCCACGGGGAGGTCATTCCACCATCGTGGGGCCAGAACAGACAGGAGACGTGTTCGGGAAGCGCAGGTGCGAAGAGGGGGAGGTGCCAGGCGTCCTGAGGTAGCAGAACGGAGGGGTCTGACTGGCATGTAGGGTTTGAATATCTTGTGGAGGTATGCTGGGTGCTGGGGCTGATCCCTTGACTGCCTGGTATGCTAGGACCAATGTTTTAAATTTGATGGTAATTAACTGTTACCGTATTTACAGTCAATGTAGGACGTGATTCTCAGCCAGTCAGCATCCAGGATCTAGGACGTAGAAGCTGCTTGTATCCAGGGCGACTTGCTTAAGTGCAAACATGCAGGTTTAGGCCAAGAAGTGCTGATGCTGAGTCATCAGGGTCAAAACCAACAGAGGTAGTATGCTGCTGCAGACTGCTGGCGAGCTAATGTTGGCTAACGAGGTAATGCAGCAAAGGCTCAGACGTGTGACTGTAGGACCCAGCTTGTGTCTCCACTGAAGGCCATCCCTGACTGAGACAGTCCGGAATCTTCTCTTCGTCTTACTCTGATCAATAAACGTGGATTTAGTCCTCAAACAGAACTGAGGTTTGGCTTTTAGGTGCTGCCATTCTGTTACTGTCAGTTATACACAAAGAGGGCTAGGACTGTTTGTCACAAAACAAGGTCAGGGAACAGTTAATTCTCTTGGGGCAGGACTTTCTTTCTTGTCTACCACAATAATTTACAATGCACTATGGCACCACTGACATGATACAAACAAACCAATGGCATGCTTTCAGTCCTCAGACAACAATCCATTCAGCAAAAGTGCAACGCTGGCATAAAGCAAGCATACAGACACTTTAGAATAAGGTTACAGTAATTAACATGAACGAAATAATTACTCAACATGAACAAAACATGACAGCATGACAGTAATATATACAAACTATTTTTGGTTGGGAAGTACTTCATGATGTGTTCATATAAATTAAAACAACATTATTCAAAGGTTTCTGTTTGCTTCTAAAGCACTGTGTTTGAGTTACATTTCGCCTGAAAAGACTGTCAGTTGAGGAAGGCATGCATGTCAGTGGTTTGTTTGCTTCATTAAGAAGACATTTCAGCTGAAGACAAAGTGATCGTCCTCTCCTTTCTTTTACAGTCGTCGTAATTTGACACATTTATAAAAACCAGTACCTCAGTCCGTGGAGAGGGCTAAGCAGGGAGGGGGGAGGTGGCCTAGGCGTGAGTGACAGGTCCGTCCTACTGGTCGAACAGGTCCTCCGCTCTGTGGTGCGCTCACGCGGGACGGCCGAATCGGAGCGTCCCGTGGGTCCGGGATGGGGCGGGGCCGTTCTTGGAGGTGGGGCCGAAAGCCGGCCCGCACAAAGCCTGGCCTCAGCTGCCACAAAGCCGCCATTGTCAGCCTCCGCCGCGCCCGCGCGGTCGCCGCCCAGCATTATCAGCGACACCATCTCTCCTGCGCCGCATCAAAAGCCCCTTTCTGCCTCCTGCCCCACACTGCGGTGTCCCACATCCTTCCCGAAAGCGAGTGTAAGCGCCTTTGAAAAGTGATGTCATCTGCGTTTCCCACATCACTGCTGAAACTGAGGCTCCTTGTGGGCGCAGAGCTTAGACTTTCTTCTTGGCGTCTCCTTGGGTTCCGCCATTGCCCAGCACCTTTGGTTCCAAAGAAGCCAGACACTCACGTAGCTTTAAAACAGTGTAACGCCTCAATGGCTGTTGAGTCAGATGTGGGTATGGTCACTGTCATGAGGTTCATCCCCTCCCTCCAGACCGTAGGTGAGGTTAACAGTGTCCAGGCCATGAAGTGCCAACACAAAACAGCTCAGCCAGGAAACTGCGGTCTCAGCTGCAGCCAACTTAGATTCCTACACATTAATTTAACCAAAGCTAACAATAACACATGCCCTGTTTCTCAGATCAGATGATTCAAATGAAAGTGCTGTATTGTTCTTTTTGGTTGAATGGAAGTGGAAAAGCAGTGGAAAAGTACTACAGTAAATCAAGGGGCAGTCCTCACCAGTGCGTGTTATAATAACATACTGAATATTAGTAGCAGAGGATCTGCTATGTAATGCCTCTGGTGTCCTCAAGATGGCCCTTTCTCTAAGGATATGGTAAATGGGCTGCATTTATATAGCGCTTTTATCCAAAGCGCTTTACAATTGATGCCTCTCATTCACAAGAGCAGTTAGGGGTTTAGGTGTCTTGCTCAGGGACACTTCGACACGCCCAGGGCGGGGATCGAACCGGCAGCCCTCCGACTGCCAGACAACCGCTCTTACCTCCTGAGCTATGTCGCCCCTCGTGTTCCATTTGAATATACATTTACAGTATGACTTTGCCCTCTGCGTTCTTCTGACTGAGAAAATTGTCATTGTTTTTCCATCAAACATTCTGAATTTTTTAAAAGGCATTTGCTATTCCTTTTTGCATATGTCATAGGCCCTTATTTGTGAAAAACATTTTTTTAGGTTTCTAATGCAGGATTTTAATCTTGGTCATGAAGTACTTCAAGGATGTGCTTGATTTCATTGTTAGTCCACGTGTCATTGACCAATTAAAAAGTAACTGAGTTCACAGTTGAGCCCCTTCCCCTGGAAAGCTGGGTCTAAAATGGAGCACCCATCAGATCCTCCAGGACCATTGTGGGAAAACCCCTGGCCTACCTTCTCAGTGTCCTCCTTCTTGACGGATTTGAGGTTGGCCCTGAGGTCCATGGACACCTTGTGCTTGGAGCCCAGCAGCGACCGCAGGATGGCGTCGGCCGACACCCTCACCCTCCTCAGGGTGGGGCGCTTGAACTTCCCCCGCAGGTCCAGCACCTTGATGGTCAGGTCTTTGATCTGAAAAAGACAATGGGAGGTGGAAATTTGGGGATCTATCCTAAATTCAGCCAAAAAAGAACTCCCTAGCAGTAACTGAATATACTGAAATTTATTGTAAAATACAATAAATAAAGTGATTTCTAAACATGTTAAAATCTTTTATTATTTAGTACAGTAGAGCCCATTTCTGCAAGGAGTTTTCTGTTGCTCTGTGTACACTGAAAATTCAGCTTGACTCTGAAACAGCTGAATTGTGGGATTTGTAGTTTGGCCTTGCTGCTGCACTAAACCGTACCTCTCTGGTGTTGTGAATGACTTTCGCCTCGATGTCGTACCGCTCCTCATCCACCGCGTCGATCTTAGCGTGCAGCTCCTGGCAGAGCTCCTGTGGTGAGAGAGAGGCGGGTCTCAGGGAGGAGCTTCACCAGGCCGCTAGGCTACAAGCAGAAAAGCTTCAGGAGCCTGGCATGACTCTCTTACAGTAGAGCCTGGCATGACTCTCTTACAGTAGAGCCTGGCATGACTCTCTTACAGTAGTGCCTGGCATGGCTGTCTTACAGTAGAGCCTGGCATGCTTCTCTTACAGTAGAGCCTGGCATGACTCTCTTACAGTAGTGCCTGGCATGGCTGTCTTACAATAGGACCTGGCATGGCTTCTCTTACAGTAGAACCTGGCATGGCTC
Organism: Anguilla pacifica; assembly: GCA_039654925.1. Classification (NCBI taxonomy): domain Eukaryota; kingdom Metazoa; phylum Chordata; class Actinopteri; order Anguilliformes; family Anguillidae; genus Anguilla; species Anguilla pacifica. The sequence continues at coordinate 46,815,188 of CM077294.1, forward strand.
TCTTACAATAGGACCTGGCATGGCTTCTCTTACAGTAGAGCCTGGCATGCTTATCTTAGAGTAGAGCCTGGCATGACTCTCTTACAGTAGAGCCTGGCATGACTCTTACAGTAGAGCCTGGCATGGCTGTCTTACAGTAGCACAGGTGACCCAGCGAGGTACATTGAAGCTACAAATGTAACCTCAACTGCGGTGTCAGGTGTTGAGCGAATATTTGATGTCCGTCATCATCTTTGTTGGTTCAGTGCATATCTGTCCGGCCCCATCTATCCACCGCGCATGAGGAGTCACCATAATGGCTTTTGTATATTGCCATGGTAGGTGCTCCATGCCAACAGTATTTTAGCTTTCATCTCCATATAAAACCTTTGATATTGGACGCAGTATGTGCTCAGCAGCTTTTGTGAATTGGTCGATACACTGTGTTGTCTTTGATCAGATTTCAAGAGAACTTCTCGAACACAAATGAAACAACAACACAAACAAAATCTTGTGTTATATAAAACGAGCAGAAGAAAGATTGGAGGCAGCCGTAGCAGCTGGCTCTGTTCTTTGCAGCACCCTTGTGGGAAAAATATTGATATTGAGAACACCTGTAGGGCTTAAATCAGAGGGGAGAGTAGCGTGTCACTCCCTTGTCAGACAAAGACAGAGAACAGGTGGAACAGGAAGACTAACAGGAAGACAAAGAGGAAGAACAGGAAGGGGAGGGGCCAATGCAAACACAACATTAGCATGGCTGAAGGTAACTCCCACATTACTGTCAATAGAAATGACACATGCATAGCTAAAGGTCAGCAGCCATCTCTTGATTTAGCCCCTCTAAATGAAGAACGTTAGTTCAGTGAAGATGACTCAATGTATAACTGCCATTTCATAGCATGTGGTGGCCGCACTTTCTTTCCATCACCTGTATATGTATTATATTGAATTCACAATACTCAATACCATAAGCGCCCTAACCCAAGAACCTGAGGAATGTGCCACTCACATTATAGTTAATACCTCATAACTTTCACACACCACTATGAAATAACAGACATATCACCTAAGTTAGGGGGTCCTAGCTCATGATAAATTAATCCCCTTCACTCATACCTTAATTCCCTGGTTAATTTGTTATGCATATATAGCTTAGCCTTATATATACCTTAACATAAAAAATTAATTAAATCTGTTTAATTTTCTGTGCAAGGGTACATTAATGGATGCAGCAGAGAAACAATACAGCAGAGGCCTTACATATATTTGTGTAATAAACCCCTTAATGGCATATTTAAGGTATGTACATCAAGGTATGCATTAGATTAAATTGTACAATGACGAACTGCCATTTTCAGTTGAGGTCTATATTCATTTTGACATGAAATTTACCTCAGAACATTCTTTTGTATTTAAAGGACAACCACATCATAACACATGCACAAATGCAATCATATTGTATCATATAGCCATAGCCATATGGCTAATTTCTTGACAGATTTTCTAAAGCAGGTGACCCATCAGGTATTTAAATTTATAACTGATATCCTTGTGAGGTCCCAGTAGACTAGGTTTACACAATAACCTGGTTAATCTTGAAATGGCTATATTAATAAAGTATCATAGTCAATAGGCAGTCCAACTGGCTAACATTGAAAAACATAGTTAAGCTGGCAAAATTGAATATGTAAAAAAAGAATTCATTTAACAGACCGTTTTGAAAAGGCTTAGGGTATGGCCAAAATGACTGATTTTACTGGTTACTTGAAATATTATTTTCAAATAGGAAAATAACATGAGTATTGGGAAACAATCAATATGCCAGGCCGTCAATCTCGATTAGAACTTTTCTGAAGTTGACATTTAATTAAGGTTGTAGCATAATTCCAACTTTTTATATGTTTAGTTTTGGTGTAGTTTGTCTCCTGTGTTTGTGATTAAAACATTTTTTTTTTCATTTTCAGATCCATGCCTGTGTAGTGTATACATTATTTAGTTTTTGTTTCAGTTTCAGGGGGAGAAAGTTGGCTTCAGGTAAAATGCTGTAAGAATTAGACACTGGAATTTGGTTTTTACAGTAATGTACAGCGTTTTGAATTTGCTCAATTGTAACGTTTTTTTAACACTGGAACCTGTGGCAGACTGTCAGTATGAGGTGGAAACAGGTGGCCATGCCCCCCCCCCCCCAATCAATGTGTCCTCCAGTTAGACAGCTTTGGTTCACAGAGCCTGCTGCTCTGGCCTGAGTATGAAAAATAAAAATGGCCTCTCAATATCGTGGACGCTGGTGGCTAGGATGGTCGGTTGTAGGATTACACCTGCAGATTTGTTGCTTTGTCATTTATCTTTCAGTTTCTAATTTAGGCCTTGGACACCAGATGTAAGATAAGATCAAATAAGTTACACTTAACTGATACCCCACAGGTTAATTTGTGTTCTGCATTTGACCCACCCTAGCTACGTCGGAGCAGCGGGCAGCTACAGCGCAGTGCCCAGGGCTCATCCAGTTCTGAGGCCAGTGCCTTGGTTAAGGGCAAAGAGAGGAGTGCACCTAACCTGACATGCATGTCTTAGTGTGGGAAGAAGCCGAAGTTCCCAGAGGAAGCCAGGGAGAACATACAAGCTCCACGCAGAGAGGATCTGACCAGCCAGGACTCTAAACTCGCAAGGTCTCGCAAGGCAGCAGTGCTGCCCACCCCGCCAGCGTGCCACCCCTAATTGGTGTTCAGCACCAAATTGGGTACACCGCGGCCCTCTGTGCCTGGAGCCTGGTACCTCTGCTTAAACAGTCCCGCCTGGGCACACCTGTCATCAGGGGCGTAAAGGAGTCTGACGGTGTTTGGAACAGAGCCGTTCCGCGGGGGAAAGGGGTGTGCGGAGCACGGAGAGGATTTCGGCTCCTGTTTTACGGGGGTTTGTGGCGCCACCTGGAGTTCAGCGAAGGACATGCCGCTCGTCCGCAGGGGCGGGGCCTTCTCCGCCAGGTATCTCTCCTTCTCTTCCTCTTTGTCCACGATCTCCTGCTCAAGTTCCTCCTTAGCCTTGGCCACCATCAGACTCTGAACAGACAGACACACACACACACTTTACACGGAAGGTCTATCATATTTTTTTTTACAAGTTCTCCAGCAGCCTGTGTAAAATGACACTTGTGTGTTTTTCTGCCTGCCGTAGGTGGAGACCATAGGTTACTCGGTGCCTGTTGTGGTGTAAATGAGCTGTGTTCTCCCTCTTGTGGTACGTAAATGAGCTGTGTTCTCCCTCTTGTGGTACATAAATGAACAACAGTATGGAACTGGCTGTGCACCAAAAACATCCTTTTCTGGATGATTTTTTTATCTTCAATGTTTGTTTTTCTTCCCGTTTGGAATTCTGAGTCATATTTCTAGGCCTGGCTCTTTGCTACATCATTTTGGGAGAGGTCAGTCAAAGCACATGCCCTCTCTGATTCTGCACTTTAGGGTTAGGGTTAGGCTAAGCCATGCTGTCGCTGCATCCGCTACGAGCCAAGGGGCATGTGTTATATGCATTTGGCTCAAACCAACTCGGGGACAGCAGCTGACTAGAGGAGCCACTCTTGTGTGTTGAGTTGGGGGAGGGAGGATTTCGATGACGTGCCAGTCTACAGGGATGTAGGGTGCAGTTGGTGTGATCACAAACTGATACCAGAGCTACAGAGCATCGCTGCCCTGAAGGCTGGTGCTTTGACGGGATGCACTGCTCGATCGCCCTAAAAGATCCCGTTTTGGTCACACTGGATGCGACAGCTCAGATGAGACTCACCTTTAGCATGAGCTTGCGGGAGGCAGAGATTTTGGACTTTCTCTAAAGAAAGATGGAGACATTGAAATGACATTAGAGCTATTCACATGAGCACAATGCTACAGTGCTATATACCTACATGAATCAGTAACACACCAATCAGATGAATTCATCCATTTATTTTTTACCTTTATATAAACTGTTGGTTTATATAGACTATTTCTGTCATTACCTCATTAAAATCTTAAATGAATGGAATGCAATAATGTTAAGTGCTGATTTTCTTTCTCGTTCTCCCTCTGCCTTTCTTGCTCTCACATGCATGTGCGTGCAATAAAAACGTGTGAGAAAAACGGGTGCATTAGCAGGGATATTTATATGACATATTAAGAATTCTTACCTCACGTCTGCAAAAAAAAGGGAAGAGTGTAAGAACTTGTGGCATTGGAGCACAGAATTGAATTTAGTTCTGAAAGAGCATTTCTGTTATGAGTAGAATACATCAAATTCAGACAGTGTTATTTTATTTTTTTTGCTTTTCCACCAGAGTTATATGTTGTATACTGTTGTTGCCTAGTAAATGACCAATTGGTGGTTTCATTTTACTGTATATACTGTTATTATTATTATCTGTTTGTCTTGGAAGGGACAGGATTTATGTGTTTTAATCTGAAGTATCTGAGCCATCGTAGCTCATGGAAGAGCTTGTTTTGTTTCAGAGTTGTTGTTATTGATGCTTTTCTGTAAATATCCCAAGCGCTATGTCTGATAACATTGTAACGGCTGCCTTATAGTAGGCGCCTCTAAAATGGTAGAGGTGGGGGCGATGGGATGCGAAATAATGCAGTGCAATATACGTACAGTTGCTCCGGCATCTTGGTATCGATGGCTTGCCCTGCAAGACAAAAATAAGCTCTTTTGTTTCTGGGCTTGACGAAGCGGTCACATCGGCCACTTTATTAGATTCTCAGCTGTTGGAAAAATGTGCGTTCGTCAGAGCTCGAGTTTCCACTCCCATTATTTTCTTAGCCAGCCATCAGCGGCGCTAATAAGTAGCGAACCGCGCAGCAACGGACGCCCCTCGATTCCGCTCTCCGGCCCCCATAGTTTGAAGGTTAGGGATTCCTGCCAGTTGTCTACGGAGCGGGAGGCCTCCACAGCCTATAGACTTCTCCAGCTGTCCCTCCAAAACACGGACTCTCTTGGAAATGGCTGAACGACAGAGGCTAAGGCCGAGCTGTAAAAGGTCATTTTGACCTGGATGGAAAATGGCTGCCTGGATCAGCCGAACTGTCTGGGGTCACGGCTCTTTGTCCCTCTCCCCGGCGTCTCGCTGCGATCCTAACTCATAAAACAAGGCCCTGCGTCCCACAGCGCATTACCCCCAGTGCATCAGGCATTGAGCTGTAGACTCTGGTGTTAAGCCGCGCCGGGTTTGCACACTACCAAACGCGGAATACGCGGCATTGTTCTGGATAGGGTTCAGCTTTTGGAGTGAGTCACCGGGCCGGCATTTCAGGGTTTCGATGTCGTTCCATGCAGAAGCGCAAGCTTTGGAGTGGAGATGCTGTTAGAACTGCACTGTAGGGGCAGATGGCATTCAAAAGCACCTTTAATGAACCAAATGACCTGAGGGAAATGGACCTTTAAAATACATCGCAAAGCATTCTGGGGAGGTTTGATTGGGGGGGTCGGGGGGGCAGAGTATTGGAGGCTGCCCTGCGTCGTAGTAGCAATGCAGACAGATAACAATCCCCTGCTTTCTTCTGCGGATTAGCTGCCCAGAAGGAATTCGGCTCCGCAAATAGCCCCCGGGTCGCCCTGAGGGAGCGCATGAGGACCCCCGCTGCAGCTCTTTATCACCCTCTGGACGAGGGTCCCGTCACCATCCGCCCACACCAGGCGGAAATCTGAGCATCAGAGTCCGACATCGCAGATATGTCTGGCACTCCCAGATAGCTCAGGGCCATTATCTCCATTAGGTATTCCCCTGCACTGACTGTACAGGGATACTCATCCCTGTGTCTATTCTGTGAAATGATACAAGGAAAAAAACTGTAGTCCAGATACAATAGTAGTATTTTAGTATTTAATAATAATGTAGTAATTGTAAGCAGATATGTGTAAGAAATGAATGAATGAGTTGGCTTTACTTGTAAATATGATGCGTACAGTAAAGTCTACTGCATAAAGGTTTTTGTGCTGATATACATTATGGATTAAATTTTTTTTTGTTAAATATTTTAGCCAGCCATAAATTCAGTTTAGCAAATCATGGTGAAAGAAGATATATATGGTTTTATTCTGAGAATGGATGGTTTCAATTTCAAAATAAAGGAATTGTTAGCATAGTAATAGCAAGGTCTCCCTCAGTTCTAGGTTTTGCTGTGGACCTCAGTAGTGACACGTCTGTTTTGTAGCTCGATATTCATCCTCATCAGTGAACTTGCGCACTAGCCTTGCCATCTGCTACTGATCTCTTTGTACTTTCTTCCCTGTAATTTCTGTATTTTTGTAATTTCATGGCACATAATGAATTCCTCAAGTGAAATCGTTCTGACTAGGCATCCATTTTATATACTTTAAAGCCATTTTATGTGTTTTAAATCAGTCTGCTATTAAAACATTTTTATTATTTTTTTCCCCAGGCAGTGATTATTGGAAAATACATTTTGTATGTAGTACATCAGTATATAATGGTATGAACAATGAATGTCTTATTGATAATATCAGTGCTATAAAACAATGACCTCACAATGCAGACCAATGATATGAATGCTAATGTTGAATCACTTGCCTTAACCCTACCAGAACTAGAGCAAGCTAAATACATATTTCTTTTGTTTGCATTTTAATAGTTTTGTAGTCTTAACCAGAGCAACTTACACAGTATACATTACTTCACATACAGTCTGTTTATACAGCTGAACCTTAACTCAGGTTAAGTACCTTTCCCAAGGATTGTCTAACCATTATAATACCCAGCTAAATCAAAGCTCCCAGTTTCAGTGAAATTGTCATTACAGCCCCTTATAACCCCATCCGCTAACAAGCAGATTTTGTTCCATTTCTCTGGCAGACAGTATAACATTATATCAGATAAGTTTTATTTGTATGGCGCTTCTTACTGAGAACTGTCACTAAGACCCAGACAAAGAGCAAGACACAGAGTAAAAACCAGGCTTGAACCCGCAGACAGCAGGGGCAGGAGGGATTAATGGCAGCTCTCAGACACACCCCACACAGTCTGACGGGACGGAGGCGTCCTACCTTGGCGAGGTGCGGTGTGCGGTGGTCACTGCAGCCGGCCGACGGGACAGAGATGTGCTGAAGGAATGCGCCTGACTATTTAACCCTGGCCCCCATTGTCTGGCCTGGTCCTCACTGGGTGGTATTAATAGAGCAGCCTGCTCTCTGTCTCCCCCCTCAACACACGCCCACACACACACACGCACGCTCACGCACACAGTCTCATTCACATCTACGCACGCGTGAACACACTCACACGCACACACACACACGTACGCACACACGCACACTCACAAACATACACATGCACTCACTCACGAAAACAATCACACGCACACATACACATGTACACACACACACACGTATGTACGCACACACATACACACACAGTCTCATGCACACCCGCGCGCGCGCACACACACACACAGTCTCATACACTCACACGCACACACTCACGCACACAAAAATGCAGTCTCATGCACTTACACACGAACACACTCACATTCAAACACACACACACACATACTCGTGCACACACGCACGCATACACACAGTCACACACATTTATGCAGGGATTTTCACAATAGCTCAGATTCTTCATCGTCCAGCACCTGAAATTCCTGGCTGTCGGACATCAGTGGGGTTCAGAGCCCGCTCTCCGCACCCTCTGAACCTGGGGAGCCTGGGGTTCGTCGCTTCTACAGTAAAACGTTTTTATCAAGTGTGCATCCAGAGGAGGGAAGCAGGCAGGTCTGTCTCCCGTCGAGGGAGGCCTCTACCTCAGCCCACCTCTGAGGGGACCGTGGCCTAGCGTGGTGAGTTCAGCCATCAAAAACTCGCCAAACTCTCTGTGACGAAAAATAAATGTTCACTTCTAATTAATTATGCATAAATTCTGTCTGAATCAGTCCAGGAACCTGCTCCAGAGAGATTGAATACATTATTTCCCGGGATTGCAGACTCCTAATTTTACTGTAGTTGGCTGATGATGTTGGCCAGAGGAGATATGGTGAAGTTTTTATTTTGGCAAATGAATGTTGTAAAAAATGTGGTTGATTATTATTGGTCAGTTTCATCACATTGATTGAGAGTATGGTGGAGTGCCATGGAGAGTGAAACAGGTGAAATATTAGCCTACTGAACATGTAGCAGCCCTCCGATCTAATGTGGGTGCTGTAGTATAAACAGCAGACGGCTCAGTAGGACAGATGCGATAATCCAGATCTGGAACCGGGCTTCTAGCATCTCTTTAATCATGGGGGTGCTGACACTTCTGAGTTTAGCGGTTCTGTGTTCCATTGCCAAACAAAAAAAGAGTTGCTACTTTGATTATTTCTCACGGTGCATGTTAGCATAACCAATGATATTTAGACTGAAAACATTCAGTGTGCACACCCTGATTTAGACAGCAGTATTCACAGTGTTCACACCCTGATTCAGACAGCAGTATTCACAGAGTGCACATCCTAATTTAGACAGCAGTATTCAGTGTGCACACCCTGATTTAGACAGCAGCATTCACAGTGTTCACACCCTGATCTAGACAGTAGTATTCAGTGTGCACACCCTGATTTAGACAGCAGTATTCAGTGTACACATCCTGATTTAGACAGCAGTATTCACAGTGTGTACACCCTGATCTAGACAGCAGTATTCAGTGTGCACAGCATGATTTAGACAGCAGTATTCAGTGTGCACATCCTGATTTAGACAGCAGTATTCACAGTGTGTACACCCTGATTTAGACAGCAGTATTCACAGTGTGTACACCCTGATTTAGACAGCAGAACTCAGTGTGTACACCCTGATTTAGACAGCAGTACTCAGTGTGTACACCCTGATTTCGACTGATTTCGACCCTGATTTCGACAGCAGTATTCAGTGTGCACACCCTGATTTAGACAGCAGTATTCACATAGTGCACGCCCTGATTTAGACAGCAGTATTCAGTGTGCACACACTGATTTAGACAGCAGTATTCAGTGTGCAAACACTGATTTAGACAGCAGTATTCACAGAGTGCACATCCTGATATAGACAGCAGTATTCACAGAGTGCACATCCTGATTTAGACAGCAGTATTCACAGTGTGTACACCCTGATTTCGACAGCAGTATTCATTGTGCACACCCTGATTGAGACAGCAGTATTCACATAGTGCACGCCCTGATTTAGACAGCAATATTCAGTGTGCACACCCTGGTTTAGACAGCAATATTCAGTGTGCACACCCTGATTTAGACAGCAGTATTCACAGAGTGCACATCCTGATTTAGACAGCAGTATTCAGTGTGCACACCCTGATTTAGACAGCAGTATTCAGTGTGCACACCCTGATTTAGACAGCAGTATTCACAGTGTGTACACCCTGATTTAGACAGCAGTATTCAGTGTGCACACCCTGATTTAGACAGCAGTATTCAGTGTGCACACCCTGATTTAGACAGCAGTATTCAGTATGCACACTGATTTAGACAGCAGTATTCACAGTGTGTACACCCTGATTTAGACAGCAGTATTCACAGAGTTCACACCCTGATTTAAGCAGCAGTATACAGTGGGCACACCCTGATTTAGACAGCAGTATTCAGTGTACACATCCTGATTTAGACAGCAGTATTCACAGTGTGTACACCCTGATTTAGACAGCAGTATTCAGTGTGCACACCCTGATTTAGACAGCAGTATTCAGTGTGTACACCCTGATTTAGACAGCAGTATTCAGTGTACACCCTGATTTAGACAGCAGTATTCAGTGTACACCCTGATTTAGACATCAGTATTCAGTGTGTACACCCTGATTTAGACAGCAGTATACAGTGTACACCCTGATTTAGACAGCAGTATACAGTGTTCACACCCTGATTTAGACAGCAGCATTCAGTGTACACCCTGATTTAGACAGCAGTATTCAGTGCACACCCTGATTTTGACAGCAGTATTCAGTGCACACCCTGATTTAGACAGCAGTATTCAGTGTACACCCTGATTTAGACAGCAGTATTCAGTGTGTACACCCTGATTTAGACAGCAGTATACAGTGTACACCCTGATTTAGACAGCAGTATTCAGTGCACACCCCGATTTAGACAGCAGTATTCACAGTCTGTACCATCTGATTCAGATAGCAGTATACAGTGCGCAAACTCCTATTTCCTATTTCCAGTGTATCATTTACTTCCTTGCAGGACATGACTTGTGGTCAAATGGAAGAACCACTCTGACAACACCTATTTCACTTGCGCTGTTTTACTTCACTGGCCAAGTGGTCCCAGGGTTGCCATGACCGTTGTCTGGGAACCGTCCCTCTCGCCACGCCGACGAAGACGACCGTTCGGGCTGCGCAGCCTCGAATGCCCTGAGATCGGGGCGGGTGTCGGATAGCCCCAGGGGAGAGCAGGAAACGGCCCTGTGTAATTGGGTTTATTTACGACGCTGTCGCTGAGACTCGAAAGCCGGCGGACGAAACGCCACAGCGCAGTCTCACCTCGCTGACACAGGCTGAGAAACACCTGGCAGTGCCACTCGCAGTATACGTGCACTCTCAGTATTCGTGCACTCGCACTCTCAGTATACGTGCACTCTCAGTATACGTGCACTCCCAGTGTACAGTATGTGCACACTCAGTATACAGTATGTGCACTCGCAGTATACGTGCACTCTCAGTATACAGTATGTGCACTCGCAGTATACAGTATGTGCCCTCGCAGTATACAGTATACGTGCACTCTCAGTATACAGTATGTGCACTCGCAGTATACGTGCACTCTCAGTATACAGTATGTGCACTCTCAGTATACGTGCACTCTCAGTATACAGTATGTGCACTCTCAGTATACGTGCACTCGCAGTATACAGTATGTGCACTCTCAGTATACGTGCACTCGCACTCGCAGTATACGTGCACTCGCAGTGTACGTGCACTCGCAGTGTGCGTGCACTCAGTATACGTGCACTCTCAGTTTACAGTATGTGCACTCTCAGTATACAGTATACATGCACTCGCAGTATACAGTATGTGCACTCTCAGTATACGTGCACTCGCACTCGCAGTATACGTGCACTCGCAGTATACAGTATGTGCACTCTCAGTATACGTGCACTCGCAGTATACAGTATGTGCACTCTCAGTATACGTGCACTCGCACTCGCAGTATACGTGCACTCGCAGTGTACAGTATGTGCACTCGCAGTATATATACGTGCACACTCAGTATACAGTATGTGCACTCGCAGTATACGTGCACTCTCAGTATACAGTATGTGCACTCGCAGTATACGTGCACTCGCAGTATACAGTATGTGCACTCAGTATACGTGCACTCGCAGTATACAGTATGTGCACTCTCAGTATACGTGCACTCGCAGTATACAGTATGTGCACTCTCAGTATACAGTATGTGCACTGTCAGTATACGTGCACTCGCAGTATACAGTATGTGCACTCGCAGTATACGTGCACTCGCAGTGTACAGTATGTGCACTCTCAGTGTACGTGCACTCGCAGTGTACGTGCACTCTCAGTATACGTGCATGTGTGTGCATCAGATCTCAGCCAAATAATTATCCCCAATCTTTCTCCCTTCTAGATACCTGTCCATTTCCCACAGGTGATTTACTTTTTAAAGAAATCTTTGTTTTAAAGATTTCATCAGTGTTTACTAGTTTTATTCTTTCAATTGAGTTTTGTTTTGAGTTTTGTTCTGTCAAAGATCCACATTGGGTCAAAACTTTGTGAATAATTGATTTTTTCCCCCCGTGCCTCTCCCTTAACCTATAGGGCCTACTGTTGGATGTTTGTGTTTCTTTGTTGTTTTAAAAGGTTTTAAACATTTTCTGGCCTCTAAAATGTGCAGGTTAGGCACAGGTCACCTCCACTCGCCACCTCAGGAATCCATTTGGCTTTATCTAGAGTCATTGTCCTGTCCTTGGGAGATATCTGCTCGTCCCTCAGGCTGCTTCCGCTGGTCTCTGCGCGTGGGGGATCTGGACCCAAATCCCACACCATGCGTACTGTAGGGTGCTGGAGCCTATCCCAGCGTGCATTGGGCGAGAGGCAGGAATACACCCTGGACAGGCCGCCAGTCTATCGCAGGGCGCACACACCATTCACTCGCACACTTTAGAGTCTCCAATTAGCCTACTGTGTCTTTGGACTATGGGAGGAAACCAGAGTACCTGGGGCAAACCCACACGGACATGGGGAGAACATGCAAACTCTACACAGAAAGGCCCCGGTCAGGATTAAATGCTGCCCTGAGTTTCCAATTATCAGTATATTATCAGATCCTGCTGATAGTAAATGCCTATGTGCCTGTACGACAGGCTGGGTTCTCTGTGCTAATACCAGATGGCACGGGACACTTAGCCTTAGATAGAGGCAGGAGCGATCTCTAAGATCAGACACTGTGGAACTCCTAAAATAGCCCTTCCTGAGGGAAATGTCCGTACCACCCTGCCCCCCCCCCCTCCCCCGGTCATGATTTTGGGAGCTGGCGGTGGAGGGGGTAGTGAGGATAAAATGGAAAAAGTGTGGTGTGCCAGAGGTGGGATCGGTTTCCCCCTTTGCCCCTGTGCAAGAGGGTAGAGCAGCCCCCCCTGGGGTGTTCTGCGTGCAGCTGTGGAAAGAAAGCGGCACCTGCCCTGCGCTTTTGGGGGTATGTATTTGTTTTGGATTCAAATAATTTTCTGCGCTTTACTGATCTTGTCTGGTGTATTGGAAGCAGTGAAATACTTGTAAAAAGCGAAAACCCCATCTTCTGGTCATATTGGCAGGCTCAATTACACCAGGAAAGATCAACCGAGCACAGAGAAGTATTTGAATTCAAAACAAATACGTATTTAACCGAGGTCTGGAACACCAGTATTACATGAACAGGGAGGGAAGGTGCTGTGCTTTATACTGTGTAACTAACATCACAGAGTAGAGGAAGTGTAACTAAAGACCTAGAGAGGAGTTATTTTCATTGGTGCTGCAGAGAAGCTTCCTGCATTTTTGAGGTGGGGTGAGGGATCATGGCCCCGCCCATCTTCTGTAATCCAGGAATGGGCGGGGCCAGGGAGGCAGAGATGTGAGCCAATCACAGGCCAGTAAAGGTCACAGCCACGCTCCTGGAGATCCCTGTGTGGGCCCATCAATCAGAGCCGATGGCAGCCCGGCATCCGCGGCCGGCCTCGAACCTGTCGCCGTGCCAGCGCCCTGGCGATTCGGTTCCATTTGATATTTAATCGCTGGATGAGAGAGGAGCCTGCCGCTCACGCACAGACCGCAGCCGGCTACGAGGGGGCGCTTCTGGAACTTTCCCAATGCGAGGGCCTCCTGTAAGTCTTCTTTCCCAAAGTGCATTTTGCATGACAGTTTAAAATTGTTTGCACTGGAAGTGAAGCACAAGTTCACACTGAAGTTCTTTTTGCCCATACTGAAGTGTATTCCAAGCTTGAATGTACACGTTCTGAAGTCTCTGTGGCAGAGACGCCAACAAGCCAGCTGTGTGAGCTGGGGTGTCCTGTCTTGCAGCCAAAAATGGCTCTGTATGGGATGCCCTTTGTCCTGTCTGTAGCACTTCTTGAAGAACTCACCAAATTTGGGTTGCTATACGGTTACTGCTAAAATTCCCACCACCATTACCCACCAGCACCCCCCTCAAACGAAAAAACACAGGATTCCCTTATATGGGACATTTGGCCACCCTACCTGTCTGGCTTGTGCTGCAGTGCATGAGGTTCCTTGAGCACATGCGGAGGAATGTAGCGATGTAAGTCAGCACATGAACAGCTGCCGCAGAGCGTGACTTCAGCCCTGAAGGACCAATGAGAGTGTGGTTCGTTCCCTCCAGCCTTGGCCTTTAGCTTAGCAGGCTGGCCAACGGTATGGCTATCTGTGAAGAGCAGTTGAAGGAGCGCCATAGTTTTAAAGTCACAAGCCTGCCTCATTGCACAATAATGTAATGCTTGGTCTTAATCTGTGAATTAGGTTGTACGATAAACAGATCTATAGCTGTGTAAAAAAATACCAAAGGTCTTCAGTGGGGAGGGGATCAGTGGTGCATCCAGTTCTGCTGACAATATAGTCATAATGAGAAAAACTGAATTATTTTAATATTAGCCAGTCTCTGGATCTACTTCACGAACTACCCCACGAAGACTGGGTTCATTTGAAAGCAGAAATGGCCTGTTGTATTTTTTGCTTCCCTCCATTTGCATCCCTAATTAGACTGCCCAATCACATACTGCAATCTCCAGAGCCAATGAGGGAGAGTTTAGACGAGCATGTGCTCTCTTCCTAAGCTTGTGATGTCACCAGCTGCTTTCCACAACGCAGTTGCACACAGCTTCAGTAAGCAGACTATTAACTGGAGGTTTCTAGAGAGTAATAAGGTGTGGATCAAGCCCTCCCGAACCTTGGGGGACATTACCGCCCATTTTGCTTTACCATGGGTGTACTGGCGAACGTATCCACTGACACGGCCAGGATTCGGTCCTGCACAAAGGGGCGCAAAGAGCCCCTGCAGAGGAGCAGTCCCATGACAGGCCGAATCTCCTAGGATCTCCATGTGCTCTCTTATATTTTCATTTTTCACTAATACTGTGTTTGCATAGTATTAATTCATATGCTTCAAATATGTCAAATATCTATGCGAGTCAATATGGATTCATTTTAAGGAGCAAACCAAACCAGCAATGTTTCACAAATTCTTAAAAGGAAGTTCTAAAATTCTTTTAACACTAAGTTCATGTGGAAGAGAGACCTAAAAGTAGATGTCACAGGTTTACATACAGTATATTCACATAATGTCCATACTGTAATCTTATTCATTGTTTTCTATTGTGGTGAATTAAAAAGGCCTTCTGTCTGATGTTTAACAGAGATGTGTTTGTGTATACACAGATTTAAAATGATATGTCAGGTGTAAATAGAAAGTACCAAAAGTGTGAGATTGTTTTGCCACAATAGCAGCCAGCGAAGAATGGTGTGAGGTATGTTGACAGTGACCTCATTGCCTGTAGTCCCGAAACAGCCAATCAGCTGCATGCAGTCCACAAGTAGAGAGCTGAAGGCCCTGTCTGTCTGTCAGCGCTGCACCTGATGGTCATGGAACACTCTGGACAAATCAATCTTCTGGTTCCTGCCTCCTCTCTCTTTACCAAGGCAACAGTGTTCCCAGGAAACCACTCCCTCTACCGTCAGTCGGCTGTAAGGAATAAACACGGAGGGGGAGATTACTCCCATGAACCCAAGCACAGGTCAGAAGTCCATAAAAAGTTATCCCTGCATTTGTTCATTCTTAATGGCCGCGGTATGAGAGAGAGCCGTGAGAATGCTGGAATGCGGAGATGATTTAGCCAGTCTGGGGAATTTTATGGACTCAGATATCGCAATCATAGGTCATTCGATGAATGCTATAACATTATTTTGAGCCCATTATGATGACACTGGGAAGTTTGTTTACGGACTTTACGCAAAAGAAGTATGCCTGAGGCCCTGAATTTTCGCTAATGCCCAGGCTCATCAATGAATCACACTAACTGTATTTGCAATAACACTCTTAATAAAAATAATACGACAATATGCATCCTAGATCACATGTAATATAAACTATTCTGATCCCAAATAAACATGAGCTGTCATAAAGGAATGCCTTGCAGTTGGCTATAGATAGAGATTATATAAACAGTAAAAGCGGTTTGCCCTTGACGATAAAAACAAAAAAAAACCTCAAACTTGTTTCCTAACTTCGTTAGGAAAAGGTTAAAGAATTTCCCCAGACAGCAAGCACCGAAAGCCAAACCCTAAGCATTTGTCTATGTTGGCTGATAATTAAACTAATTTGGAAGGATATTTGGGTTGAAATGCAATAAACTAGCAGTGTACTGTGTTTTTTTGTTTGAGGTATACCATTTTTCCGGTTAACACTTTCAAGTCCCGTATTCAGTAGGGTTGCCAGGCCAGATGTTTTCCCCCAGGTGTACAAAAGTGAATTTTTTTTTATCTTCGGGGGAAGTTTCAAGGTAAAATTTATGCGGCTAATTGCTTGGTAGGGGAGAATTTAGAAGAATATTTTGGTGGTTAAAATCGCAAGCGTCTGGCACCGCTAGTTTTCATGAATTCGCCAGATTGGGTGCGTTTACAAAAAGGGAAGAAGCCTGCACAAAAGTGGGGGAAGCGGAGGGTGCTAAGGAGAGACTGGTAGCTTGGAGTCGCATCTGCATGCCGCCAGATCAGTCAGAGATGGCCGGACACTGTTAACCTTATCACCGGCGTTGTGTCAATACACCGTGATCTCGCTTTGTCTCGGGATCACCGCTCTTCGATTGATAGGGCTGAGTGCTTAAAGCGCAGGCAGGAAACAAGAGGAGAGAGAGCAGAGGGAGAAAGGCGCACCGGTGCAGCCCCCACCCCCCCCGCCTCGGTGGTCCTCGAGGACACGCCCGCCAACCCCTCGCCCGCAAAAATCGGCGCCGCGACTCCCCCGCTGCGCTGCGGTGGCCTGGAGAAAGGCGAGCGGCGTGGAGGGATTACTTCGGATCGCTCGCTGGACCCCTCTCTGTGCGGCCGTGCTATTCTAAGGGGCGAGAGAAAGCAGGCTGAGGGGGTTTATATATAAACCGTCGGGGGCCGGGGCTGCTGTACGCCAGAGACCAGAGCAGAATGGCACCCCCCCATCACGGCACATAACCTTCACTAAGTACATAAGACACGGCCGTTTTACACCTCCAGTATATTCAGTTTATAACTGTATAGCCTCCTGTCATAATATCCCACAAAATAAATACGTGACAGAATTAGGTAATATTATTTGTGTTGCCTCTCAGGATTTAACTTGTATGCAGTCCTTTAAGTGTAACCTTGTTTTCGAGTTTAAACAGAGTGGCTCTAACAAATACGAAATGTACGTTTGTATATGAACAAGAGCATATTTTGACTACACAGTTAAACGTGGCTAAAAGTGACTCACAGTTCTTTCAGGGTGGGACATTCGCTTCCCAAGCCCCAATCTCTCTCACACCCACACACTCCTGCCCCCCCCCCCCCCCCCCATACCCTCCCCCCCAACCCCCACTCCGCCCTCCCTCTGTCTCAGCCCAGCTCTCGTCTGTTTAAGGCCCTTTAGCTGTCTGCTGCCCTGCTCTGGATGATTAATTAGGGGTCAAGCACCACAGATATATAATGCACTATAGTGCCCTTTTTTTAATCCTTCAACTTTCCTGCCCAATGGTTTAACTATTTTCCAGATTCAAACAAAAAAACAACAATAAAAACAACAACTAACAACAGTAACAACAACAAAAGACAACTAACAACAACAACAAAACAACAACAGCAGCAGCAGCAACAACGACAAAAAACTAACAAAAACAACATGGTTGTCAACAAAAACTTAAAGCTTCAGAGTGTTGATTCCTTCTTGGTCAGATTAAATGTGTGACAATGGCACATGGGAATTGATAAAACATAGTGGTTTGACAGAATCCTTTTTTTTTTTGCATGTACTATGCTGTAGCGGACACAAGGTTCAACATGTGACAGGTTACATAATTCTGCTACTTAAAGTAAATATGAATTAAATATGTAGAATGTGTGTTCAGTTGATAAACATTTTTTAAGACTCTCTAAAGAATAATGATCTCAAATCATACCTGAACACGACAGAGTTATTGAAGGACAGAGTTCGCCCCCTGTTGGTTGGATACTCACATTGCTTTCGAATTCTTTCACCTGGCTGTTGTTACCAGTTGCTCTTTGCAACCGCTTTGTGTCACCGTTGAGTTGAAATGACATTACGTTTACCAATGTTTTTACGAGAACCAAGACATTTTCGCAAGAGCAATTCATATCTTTGAATCAATGAAGGGTACGCAGTGAAATCCTTTATTGGTATTGGTTGAGTGGCAGTGCGCAGCAGCTTGGACGTTACGTGCTTCCGATGTGCTTTTCCCTTGTGGGTACAGGAAAACGGCTATAGAGCCGAACAGCTGTGCGGTCTCAGGCCTGTTTTAAACAGGAAGAAGGGAACGAAGTTGAAGCGAATAACGTAATTTTTCATGGAATTTAAGCGAACCATATCTGGATGATTGGCCGTTAGCGAGCGCGGTACACTTTCCATATACCCCACTCAATGGCGCCCAGCTGCGGCTGGAATGTTGCGGTTTTTGGACGGATTTAGACGAGGGGCCCGGCTATAACCACACCACAACACCGCAGGATTACTTTGGACGGAGCAAAGAGCAGAGTATGAAAAGATAATGTGAATAATTGCTGGACCTCAGCGTTTATTAAATCTGCGGAATCATGGCAACGTAATAGTGCATAAACAATTTCGTTTTAAGCAGTTGTTTCAAATCACAGAGGCGGTAGGCTACAGTTCAGTCACGTTATTTTGCGTAATTTACTCATAGATTCTGTGAGATGTGGGTGACTGGTATGCCATATGACAGTTTACAAGTTACGATTAATAAAACATTCACAAGGTAAAAAAATCATGGTTTGTCAAAAACATATTCATATAATAAATTATTTTCTTTTCGTGTCTACATTGTTCCTCCACTATTACGTACAAAGGATCACGACAGTCATGCATAAAATTTTAAGCGGCCCCCGTGTCCACTAACTCGTGTTGCGTACTACTTTAAGTCCTTAAGCGCAAATTTATCCCCATGTTCAGTGTTATCCGTGCCCAGCTGCTGGGCCACACCTAGGTTGCCTTGGCTCACCGCTGCTGTCACGGACAGCTGTCACTTTCTCCGTGATGCTAGCGGGGGGTTGGGGTTGCACACGGCACCGAGGCAGCGTGCCTGGCACGGCCTCTAAGCGGCGGAGAGACGAGGCGCTGACAGACGCAGCGCCAGAACAGCGGCACCCTCTGGAACGCAGGTCTCCTCTGACCTCCACCTTCAGCCTGCGTTTCTCTACTTCAAATGCTAATGTACTGAACACGTTCCGCAGTAGGGTGGTACGATTAATAAAGATGAACATATAAAGCTTATAATAAATGTGTATTTACGGCATTGAAGACTTTGGTGTGTTTCGAAGCAAACAGCCTAAATAAAGATTGTAATTTTATAATTCATGCTAGAAAATAGAAAGGTCGGTCGTTACGATGAGATTCGTTCTAATCACATGTTCATCCAAAGACAATCTTATCTAGGGGGATGTAAAAACCAATTTGACAAACGGCAATGACATACAAGATGTAGGGCAAAATCCATCATTGAAAAAAATGTTTTACGGGATTTTGGATTCAAATGGTTTCAAACTCCTGCCAGAAGCTGACAGAGCGGCTAACCTCCAGCAGCGAAGCCGGCAGGACCTGAAGCTAAGCGAGTCGGCTAAAGAATGCGAGGCCAGATTTCCGGTTTGGAAACGGGCTGAAAAGACAGGGCTAATGTCTGAAATTGCGGGGAATGGGTTTCTAAGGCCATCTTGCGTATATCTGGACCTTGGTGGTTTTGGTGCAGTCGTCATCCTCCCACCTGCCACTTCAGACAAGTCTGATTCTCTTTGGCTCCTGGGGGTTAACTGAAAGGGTGATCTGTGATTATAAATTGTCCCAAAATACAGTCAAGGACTTTCAGTTTTTGATTGTGACAGTGTACACCCACATATGGGAGCTGCCCTCAGCTTTGAGGCAATGGCATCCTCTTCTTTATATTTGTGTGGGCTTATAAAATGTGTCCTGGGTGAGTGTGTGTGTGTGTGTGTGCGCGCATGTGTTCGTATAGCCGCATACACAAGGGAGAGTGCATATGTTTGTGTGTGTGTGTGTGTTTGCGTGTGTGTGCATGTGTGTGTGTGTGTTTGCATGTGTGTTTGTGTGTGTATGTCTGTGTGCGTCTGATTATGTGCACACGTGTTGTGTGTGTGCGTGTGTGTGTGTCTGAGTATGTGTGCGTGTGTGCGTCTGAGTATGTGTGCGTGTGTGTCTGAGTATGTGTGTGTGTGTGTGTGTCTGAGGGTGTGTGTGTGCGTGCGTGTGTGTGTGTGTGCCTGTGTGTGTGTGTGTGTGTGTGTGTGTGTGTGTGTGTCTGAGTATGTGCGTGTGTGTGTCTGAGTATGTGTGTGTGTGTGTGTGTGTCTGAGTATGTGTGTGTGTGTGTGTGTGTGCGTGTGTGTCTGAGTATGTGCACGTGCGCCTGTATTCCATACCTCATTGCCCTGGCCACGCTGACGCCCGGTCCTGACAGCGCTGACCCGGTGTGTCTGGCGGCTGGCGGGAAGGCCGCGCAGCTGCAGCGTGGGCGCTGAGTGTTTACTCTGGGCGGACGCGCTGTTCCCACGCCGACGCCGGTCCAACCGCCGCAGACGCACCCCCCGTGGCTCCCACGCCTCCCGGGGGGGGGGGGGGTCATTAACCCCCGACACGCCGCCCGCCGCCCCGAGACCCGTCTGCGCTCGCGACCCCAGGGTGGTCGTCACGGCGCCCTCTCGCGCTTCCCCGCGGATTCTCATTACCTCACAGCGCCGCTGTTCTTTGTGTTACCGCGGAGAATCCGAGCTTTCCGCGGAAACGCGATACTTCCTGAAAACAGGCCTCTGTGTGAGAAACTTTCTCCCAGACCTCCTCTGGTATTAACAACTTGAGGGACCTTTAGCATTATCTGCCTGTGCAGTTTTCAGATTAAAGGCCTCCTCAGATCATTAATTCAGCATTTCTTCACATTGAATGTTGAAGGCCGCCTCTAGTCTGAGATTTGGACACGTCAGTCCTGTTCGGGACTGTTCAATTGTTAAATTGCACAAAAATTTTCCTTAGTCCATAAAGTTGTTTTTTTAAAATTTCCCATTATTTATCTCTCCAATTTAGAAAGCTATAAAAATTGTAGGTTTTTCCTGTAACTGTTAGATACCCTGTCCCATTCATCCAGTGCAGTGCTGGACTCACACTCCCCCTCAAGAGCTCAGATTCTCCATGGGTCTGTGCTTTACAACCCCCCCCCCCCGGCCCCTGTCCCCCTCACAGATGTGCGTTACCCAAGCTACAGGACTCCTACCTGTCAGCCACTAGCAGTGTTAGCAATGCTGCAGGACTCCTATCTGTCAGCCACTATCAGTGTTAGCAATGCTACAGGACTCCTGTCTGCCAGGTCCTAGCAGTGTTAGCAACGCTACAGGACTCCTATCTGTCAGCCACTAGCAGTGTTAGCAATGCTACAGGACTCCTATCTGTCAGCCACTAGCAGTGTTAGCAATGCTACAGGACTCCTGTCTGCCAGGTCCTAGCAGCTTTAGCAATGCTACAGGACTCCTATCTGTCAGCCACGGGCAGTGTTAGCAATGCTACAGGACTCCTATCTGTCAGCCACTAGCAGTGTTAGCCACGCTACAGGACTCCTATCTGTCAGCCACTAGCAGTGTTAGCAATGCTACAGGACTCCTATCTGTCAGCCACTAGCAGAGTTAGCCATGCTACAGGACTCCTATCTGTCAGCCACTAGCAGTGTTAGCCATGCTACAGGACTCCTATCTGTCAGCCACTAGCAGTGTTAGCAATGCTACAGGACTCCGATCTGTCAGCCGCTAGCAGAGTTACCCAAGCTACAAGACTCCTGTCTGCCAGGTCCTAGCAGTGTTAGCAATGCTACAGGACTCCTATCTGTCAGCCACTAGCAGTGTTAGCAATGCTACAGGACTCCTGTCTGCCAGGTCCTAGCAGTGTTAGCAATGCTACAGGACTCCTATCTGTCAGCCACTAGCAGTGTTAGCAATGCTACAGGACTCCTATCTGTCAGCCACTAGCAGTGTTAGCAGTGCTACAGGACTCCTATCTGTCAGCCACTAGCAGTGTTAGCAATGCTACAGGACTCCTGTCTGCCAGGTCCTAGCAGCTTTAGCAATGCTACAAGACTCCTATCTGTCAGCCACGGGCAGTGTTAGCAATGCTACAGGACTCCTATCTGTCAGCCACTAGCAGTGTTAGCAATGCTACAGGACTCCTATCTGTCAGCCACTAGCAGAGTTAGCCATGCTACAGGACTCCTATCTGTCAGCCACTAGCAGTGTTAGCAATGCTACAGGACTCCGATCTGTCAGCTGCTAGCAGAGTTACCCAAGCTTCAGGACTCCTGTCTGCCAGGTCCTAGCAGTGTTAGCAATGCTACAGGACTCCTGTCTGCCAGGTCCTAGCAGCTTTAGCGACGCTACAGGACTCCTATCTGTCAGCCACTAGCAGTGTTAGCAATGCTACAGGGCTCCTGTCTGCCAGGTCCTAGCAGTGTTAGCAATGCTACGGGACTCCTATCTGTCATCCACTAGCAGTGTTAGCAATGCTACAGGACTCCTGTCTACCAGGTCCTAGCAGTGTTAGCAATGCTACAGGACTTCTGTCTGACAGGTCCTAGCAGTGTTAGCAATGCTACTGGACTCCTGTCTGTCAGCCACTAGCAGTGTTAGCAATGCTACAGGACTCCTGTCTGCCAGGTCCTAGCAGTGTTAGCAATGCTACAGGACTCCTGTCTGCCAGGTCCTAGCAGTGTTAGCAATGCTACAGGACTCCTATCTGTCAGCCACTAGCAGTGTTAGCCACGCTACAGGACTCCTATCTGTCAGCCACTAGCAGTGTTAGCCACGCTACAGGACTCCTATCTGTCAGGCACTAGCAGACATGTGTGTGGTCAGGGATTGAAGAGCATGGATAGGGACACATCTCTTTGTCGGTGTGCGCTGCAGTTCACCCTATGCTGCTCCACTCCACCCATCCCCCTCCCCCCCCCCCTCCGTTTCCCGGCCTTGGAATCTCCCATGGGGCCGTTCTGCTCTTTGGCATGCACAGCCATCGTTCTGTTTGGTCTTAAGGAAGTTGCTCTTGGAAAATACGCTTCAGCTTCCATTCAGGATGCTGGCGCAAGGCTCTTTTATTCACACGGACAAGCTTTGGTCTGCCAGGACAAAGTTGGAGAGTTACGGGGAGTTTTAAATAGGGGCCTTCGCAGGGCTGTCTGCAACTGCTGAATGTCCCTCCCCCAGCCCGCCATTAAAGCTTGCAGTGTGTCTGAAAAGCCCCAGAAGAGGATGGCATTCTGGGAAACCTGCTCACATTAATGAATGAGATGTGGACAAAAGTGGCACCTAGTTGTGTTTTTTCCTGGGGTTAGCTGCGGTCTTTCTGTGGGTAGCTGTGGTCGGCCTGTCAGTGTGTTTAATGTGAGTTGAGATACTGTACATGCCTTTGATGAAACAAACTCACATACTCTCAACAACAGGGGTGTGGAGCAGTGGAAAAATAACCAAAAGGTCATCAGTTCAAATGTTGGACTGAATACTGCTGTTTCAAGAAAACAAACTTTTTTATGAGTGTGAGTAATTTCAGTTAGACCCAAACATTTATGTAATGCTGAGCGTAAGCCGTATAATGACCCTGGCTAAAGGAAGCCACATTCAATGTTTATTCTTTCTCATGGGACCATGCAAGGTAAAAATGGTTCTACTTGTTTGTTGTTCTAGCACCGTTCTGTCTTTATTACTTTGCAGGCTGGGATTATGAAACTAATTCATGATCGATGTCGTATTTATTTCATGCCACACTTGTGTTCCGTTGCAATTGCATTTGGTTATTTATGCACCTTAATTTTGTTCTCCCCGATACTGAACAAAATAATTAGATTGCAGTGCTGTTCTCTGACATGGAGATGTGTTTACAGTTCAGCTGAAGGTCAAAGAGAGTCTTTTATAGTTCATTAAGAGACAGGCACATCCAGAGAGCTCCGACAGACCCCAGGGACTGCACATCTGCAGTGCAATCACACTGTGTGGTTCTGTTCAACACTGAATCTGCGTCCCAGTGGTTTAACTCAGTGTGCGTGTGTGTGTGTGTGCCTGTGCGTGCATGCATGCAAATGTATGCGTCTGTGTGTGTGTGCACATAGCTAATGTTTTTGCGTGTGTGTATGTGCACAAGGGGGTGATTAATCTGTGTGTGTTTGTGTGTGCATGTGTATAAGTATCTGTGTGTGTGTGTGTATGTATGTGTATATGCGTGCATGCATGTGTGTGTGCATGCATGCATAATGTATGTGTGTGTGTGTGTGTGTCTAATGTTTTTGCATGCATGTGTATGTGCACGAGGGGGTGATTAGTCTGTGCATGCGTGCATGAGTGAGCGAGGGACAGACAGACAGACAGACAGACAGACAGCAGAGATGTTGGAGGTGCTCCAGTCTCCTCCAGTACTGTTTGGACAAGACATTCCGCACACTTCTGCTGACCTGCCCACACCCAAACCCATGCATCCACACATGCTGTAGAGAGTACTGTGCCCCTCCCCTCCACCCAAAACTTAAAAACTACATCCGCCCACACCATCCCTTACAGTTACACACAGGCATCCAAGTTTCACCACTGCCGAGCAAGGCACTCTGTTTATAATGATACAGAAGCATTCCTGAAACATTACAGTACATCAGTGTTTACAATTTAATCTTTTAGCAGTGGATTGGTAGGACTCCACACTACATTGGTAACTTTGTTCAGACCTTGCCTTGTGGCAGGTCCACCTGCGAACCAGTGAAATTTGTCCAGACCTGGTTAAAATGGTTTTATTTGAAAAAAAGGAACATCTGTTTTTAATCAAAGTTGAAACAAAATTCTTATTCAACTCCCTGCACATTTTGGTATGGCGACATAATTAACAGCGCAGGAGTGTTTTCAGATTTTACCAGCGTCTGAAGGGTTAATGCTCTTCAAATGTGTGCCTGACCCAGGTCTGGTTGCTACGGCGCTGCTCCAGACTGCTAAAGACTGGGAAGCTGAGAAGGACCCTTGCATTCCCACTCCCTCCCTCCTGCCTCGCAACAGGCTTGGCTCGCATGCCGGAAATGTGTGCCGCTCCTTCTGGTGTCTCCCAGAATGTCTCGTCCTTGAACTGCAGGACAAGGCCACCAAACGCTGGCTAGAGAGGGGAAAAAAAAAAAAGAAAAAGTGCAGGGTTTCTTCTGCGGCCTTGGATACTGGCTCAGTAGCTGGTCCTGGCAGGAAACAAAATGGCTCCTTTAAAGCCGTTGTGCTTCCTTTCCTTACGCCACTCCGGGGTTTCCCGCACGGAAAGACAATCGGCTCATTATGTCCCGGCCCCGGAGTTCGAGAAGGCGGTGCGGGACATCCCTAAACAGGGACAGGTGACCTGCACTGCTAAAAGAAGTCTGTCTTAACAAGTGTTTTAGCCTTGTAGTGAGACTTTGAATCTTATTTTTTTTCTAATGTTTTTCTAATAATTTTAGAAAATATTAGCTTGTTTTAAGTTATGTTTTGTTTGACAAGTGAAACTATCTTGAAATGAGTCAAACTGTCTCACCTCATTGGCAATCTTTTAGTCTTATTTGGTGAAAAAATAATGGAAATAAGATTTAAAGTCTGAATATAAGACTAACATACTTGAGATGAACACATTTTTTGGTGTTTGCAGTGTGTGGGAATGGGATCTCTCTATACCTCAGAAACTTGTGATGGAGGCCAAGGACCTCTGCAATGCTGTAGGACTAGGATGACTAGGGCCTGTTCACACTGCGTGGACATAGCATGACATAGCCTACGACGCTGTCGGCTTCCCTCTTTGACACTGGAAGGTGGTGGAAATAGGGGTGTGCCGATGCCTACAGCTGAACTCCATGCAGTCTCTGCTCCAACAACTGATCCAGGACCAGCTCGCCCGATCCTAATCAGCACCACTGGCCATTACGTGGGCAAGCCTGTGAAATGCTCCAGGGTCAGGTCATGGGGGCAGAAAGTAAACCTGCTGTTTGAGATGCCAGGTCTGTTGTACAAGATGGTCAGAAGCAGTGGATTGAACTCTGGATGTGTGAGAGGTTTGTTTCTCTCACTTCTGTGTGTGTGTGTGTGTGTGTGTGTGTGTGTGTACAGTATGTATGCGCGTGTGCCTCTCCCCATATTTTCTTGGACAAGGTCGGTCACAGCTTCTCTTTGTCCCCCTTGGATCCGTTATCAGGGTGAACAATCAGCTCCGCTCCTGGTCCCAAAATCCTTCCCATACCCTTCTCTGCAAGGCAAACAAACTCCCTTCATTTCAACGCCGTGACCTTTACTCAAACCAGCGGCTCCTTGGGTGCGGTCCCTCCGGTCCCTGCGCTAGCGGCCGGAAGCCAGCGGGATTGGGGCGGGGCTACGGGTCGGCGATCAGCGGTCTCGGACGTGCGGACGGCACGCTTTCATCTCTCGGCTGAGCGAATACGAGACGCCCCTGGTCCCGCGCCCCTGGCCCCGCCCACGCAGAGCGCATAACAAGAGGGAGAGGAAGAAGGTAACAGGGCCTGCTGTGACTCACAGGTTATGGATATCAAGTTCCTGACCCACTTATAGGCAAATAAGACAACCCAGTTATTCCGAGGACGTTGACGTGCGTTCTGTTCACATTACACCCGGGGAGCCTGAAGTCTGATACATCTGGTGAATGCTGCCTGCCTCTTGTGTGCGGCAGTACAGATCTGCAGGCTGAGGGGGCAGTGAGGTCCTTCAGGGTCTCTCTCCCTCACTCTCTCTCTCTCTCTCTCTCTCTCTCTCTGTCTCTCTGTCTCTCTCTGTCCCTCCCTCGCTCTCTCTCTGTCTCTCTCTACCTTGCTCTCTGTCTCTCCGTCGCTCTCTCTCTGTCTCTCTCTCCCTTGCTCTCTGTCTCTGCTCACTCTCTCTCTCACACACACACAGCACATTATACACACGCACTCACAAAAACACACACACACACGCACACACGCACACACACACTCCTAGCACACAGCTGTGTTGGGCAAATTGAAAGCAGCAGTCTGACTCTTTCCAGTCCCTTGTTCTCATTACTCTGGAAGCGTCTGCTTCTGAGCTGCAGGGCAGCACCAACAGCCAATTAAAACAGTAACCAGAGTTACATAAAACAGGAAGAAACATAAAATAGGAATGCAGCAGAACAAAATCACATTTATTTAAGATGACCAAGGACACTGGTAATAGTCTCAGGTGCCCTTATTCAGACCAACTTCCTTTTTCTTTAATATTCTTTGTACGTAAAATGTCACAGGAAAATCGGAGTCAATTCTGGAGACAGTTACACCGCTGTTTATTTTACTGAAGCTATTCTGTTTAAGACAAGACTGTTTAAGGCTATTCTGTGTAAACAACTACAGTAGCCTGCTCGAATAGGCACCTTAACCACCAGACTGCATTGCTACCATTACTGTACATTTGAGTACTTATTTTATGGTAAAATTGATTCAAGCAAGGACTATGACTCATGAAGGCACACCAGGTCCATGAACAAATATCTCATTTTCATACCTTGATCCTGTTCAAAAACACCAAACCTCTGGAGTACATGCTGCCCTCGTACCCTGATCTCAGTACTTTCCAGAGGGATCAGAGCGGCTTTTGCTGGCACGAAAGCTTAGGACGCAGCTAACGTCAAACGCACATCGGCTGACGCACATGCCCTCTGGAATGGCAAACGAGTACCAGTCATAAATACCACCGTCAAACAGCCTAGGGTGCACATTGTCTTTATATTCGGGTGTAGTTAAGTAAAAATTTTGCACTTTTCAAATATAAGCAAATTTCTTTTAAGGCTCCACAAAGGTCTGGCAGGTATTTCCGTAGTTGTTTCATTTTGAGGCAAATGTATTTTGCGTAGGTTACCTTAGGTCAAGTTTATTGTCACTGTTTCGCATTTCTCCCGTGACTCACACGCAATTCCCTGTCGACTCCGGTTTTAACCAATCCGTCCATTTTGGATCAGTCACTGGCATTCTCACCGGAGGTGCCTCCATTGCTGAAGGTGAAATCGCACGGTCAAAAACAAGGTCCAATTTCTAGTGACGTTCAAACCACAATAGTTTTGTTTTATCTAGATGTGCCACAAGGTGTGGCACAACTTTCGCTCTCATACTGAATACTGAATTGAACTTGTCATTATTTTCCCTCTTAATATTCTAAACTCATTTTTTTAGCAGAGCAGGGTACACATCATTTTTTACTTGTCTTAATTATTGCAAGCCATTTCAATTGATATGTGTGTATTTGGACAATTGTCAAAATTCATAAGTATATATTTTGTTTATAGCAAAACACTAGCTATGTTCACCAGTCAGAACCTGTTCTCAGTGAAGTTAAATTGTTCATGAGCACACAGCATTTAAACAATAGGAGGCAGGGAATGGAATAATTTATGAGCAACTGATTTCTTTACCAAGCTCCATTTGTGAAATGAAATTGTGATGTATTTTTAATTTATACATTTTTTTGTGAAACCCTCCACAACCAGACATGAACAATAGCTGCAGCATGCAAAAATCAGCTTGCACATTGCATTTTTTTTGTAAAAACGAGCCCCTCTGTATTTGACACGTGCTGTGTTCCTTTAGATTGTAATACTTGCATTTTTTAGATTGGAAGGGCTTAGCTTTTTTTAACTAGCACCTATAGAGTGGTTATTATGCTTTGTCTTTCAGAAAGCATCGTAGAAAACAAACGTTCCGACAACCCGTTTTATTGCCTGTGGGTTTGATAATTAGCTTTTTATGTATTAAAGTATTAATACCTACCAAGCGAGATCCCCCTGAAAAAAATTAACTTAAAGCAATATAAGTATCAATACAATAAATCATTCTAACTAAAATTATCGCATTTTGACTTCACTTTCAAAGTTACAAACTCTTCAGAGTTCCAAAGGATTGACATTCCCACAGCGTTTGTGTCTCATAGGTTTTGCTGTGCTATGTGATGCACCTTGTAATCATTTAGCGGTGTCTTTGAAAACAAAATGGCCTCCTTTCTTTCTCCCCAATTAGAATGAGCTCTTCAGACAGGACCTTCTCTCCTGGGCAGAAGTCTTCCTCAGTGGAAGTGTGTGAAACCCTTGCATGAACTCATCAGCAAGACTGCTACCATGCACTCTACCGATCACAGTGCTACTGGACAGAGCTAGCGACAATCACAGCACACAGCTCACTGATTGGCTGCTGGTACCCTGTCTGTATCCGCGTTGGGAGGAACTAACGCACTGACCAAACAAACCCTGACCAACCTGAAATTTTGCGGTATCTGTGATGTTTTATCAAAAGCTGAGCTGAGCTCATCTCATCTCTCAGAATGAGAACGTGTTTTTTCCCAGAACAGTTTCCCAGCAATGCAGAAGCAACACAATACTCGCATTCCAAGAAAGCTGATAGGCCAGCGCTCTCACTTCATATCATCTCTGCTGGAGGGGGCGTGGCTGACAGGCTGTAAGCAGGCAGCTGTGTTTCTTTTACAGCAGGAGACTCGAGCTCGGAGATCTGTTTAGTCTCTCGCGTTTTGGTTTGGCTGTCAACCTGTGTGTGGGTGTCCGGATGTTAGAGACAAGGCCTCCCTCCAGTGTGTTTTCTGACTACGTGGTCAAATTTATGTGTCTGATTTTGTTGAAATGCATTCATTTCAGGGTCATGCATTGAGACGCTTGAATTAAACAGTTGGAATCCCCCGCAATTTCCAAGATTGTTGCACTTTCCATTCGCAGAAACTCAAGGTGCTTTCTGGTGAAAAGACTGCTCCTCTCCTGCTTCCTGAACCAGCAGTCTACTGTGATACTGCTGAAGTTCACCCTGCAGGCCCACTGTGTGTTTGTACCCCCACTAACTCAGAGACAGCGAGGATACAGAACAGCCTCAAGCTTTTATTTAAATGAAATATAATACTTTGGAATTAACAAAGAGAGACCATGTCCTTTTACTCGCAATGGTACCAGAATACAAAGTAAGCACATTCTCCTGTATGCTAAGCAAATTAGCTCACATCAGCAGCTAAAATACTGTTTAACTGTAGAAAGCAGACAATAGTCAACAGCCCATATTCCACCCCATAGGCTCCCTCGTCTCTTCCGGCAGCACGTGCAGGGAGCCCTCGTAGCCTACATTTTGACGGAAGACCGGTGGAATTTGGCTCCGCCCCCTCCTCGGAGCTCAAAGGAATTTTACATTAACGGTCAATTCCCGGCAGCGCGGGGTGTGAACGGACATTGAAACAAACAAGCAGGTCCTGGGCAAGACTCCGCTGCTGTGTTTTAGTGTCAAGTCTTCAGAACCAGCAGCAAGGAAATTTGATATACCGTGTGGATCAGCTGAATATTCCTTAAATCCCTCTTCTTCTCCTCTGTCCATGCTCTTATGTAGCCAGATACTCTCCCAGGTCCAGGGTGGGAAAAGTCTAGGGAGTGCAAAAGTCACATCAAATTAACCGAGCTGTTTCTGGATACATCTCGTATACATGCAGCTGGATTGGGATTTTTCTGGCAATGAACACGGCTGTATTTGACGTTTCCAGAATAGCAATGACTCATACATTTGCCCAATGATGGTTCAAATTATTTTCAAGAAAAAACCCCATAAATTGTAAATTGTATTTTCGGGAAATGAGTGCATGTTCTGTAACACATTGCAACATATTGGCAATGAAATAAGATATTTATTTATGGCCCTAATGCAATGTAAAAATTATTTTTAAGTTGGTCTTTTCCCCTCTGCCTGAACTCTTACGTCACTTTCGAAAGGTCTACATTAACAGTACAGTAGCCTATACTTGAAACAGATAAAATATGTCTATCGGAAATCGATTCATTGTATATTGATATGCTGTCATATTCAAATTCTAGAGTTTTCAATGCATATTTATAATTGCCAGATTATAACCAAGTCGGCCACCTTAGGCTTGTCTGCGAAAAAACGAAAACTATTTCAAATTTGCTTTGAAAGTGGGACGGCTTGTTTTCTTTTCTGAAAGGACATTGATTAGGAAGTCCCCTCGCGCATTCTCCTGTTATTTGCTCATGCTTCAAACGTGGTGGCAATGAACAGATAAGCTTTAGAGCTAGGCTACTTTTCCATACATCACTTTGATGACTGACACACGTCACAGGCCACTTATGAAAGTGGCTCTAAAAAAACCCAAAACTTGCCGTTTTCAATGTATGGAGACTACTTGGTAAATATATGAACATGCGTGCCGCTGCTGAACATTTCGATCTGTTAGTTAACTGTGATTATTTCATCACCCGCCCAGCATATGGAGTTCATTTTAAAATGCCGTGCTCTGCCAGTATTCAAAGACCAATCGTTACTGGCTAGCAAATGAAAAGCAGATGTTATTTTCGAACGCACTGCGTAATTAATTCCTAGGGGAATTCATCTTTTGTGCAATGTAATTAGAATTGACCATAAAGACTTTTTTCGTTTGCCTAGAACTGTCCGTACTTTTACTGAGGATATATAGCGCAGTATCAAGATGTTACTACTGTAGTTTGTGGTGAATCCATGACAACCTTTAATTTTCCGGGGAGTGGCACAAAATTATATGATTAGGCCTATTATGTAGTAGCATGTAACCGTTACATGAAAACACATAATTGTACAACCCTGGACTAACAAAAGAAAAGAAAAATGTACAAATAATACGTGTGTACCTTCTACAAATAACTTCTTCATTCATCGGGCGCCTCGCCTTCCCCGGTGCTTCCCAGATGTGACAGATGCCTAGTCCTTCCCGTCTGGACGGCGAGGAGATTTTTAAATCGCACCAATGCGAGGGCTATCTCTGCGTTCCAAGCTGTTCCTTCCTGCTGACACCTGAAATCTATCTCTTTTCCTCCTGCCATGACAACAGTGAAGTAGACCAGTCCTCGTTTGTACTCGACACAGTCCACAGTGGCCATCCGTTCAAAACGTAGCTCCTTAGCTTTGGAGCCATAGCCAGACGCGCCGCTGCCGCTGCGTTTCCATTCATACAAACGGAGTCCATCTTCAGTCAAGACGCATTGTTTTTTCTTCCATAGCTGCAACAGACCATTGCTTCTTTTCTCCAAAAACCCCTCTTTCATCACTTTCTGTGGGTTCATCTTTCTAGAACAGTTGTACAGCTTCTTTTGTGCAAGAGTGGACGATATCGTATTTTCCTTCAAAAGTCTGTATCAGCTTTCATTCGTTTCCAGTTTCTTTTAGCGCTCGAAACATCTGGATTCATTGGACGGCTCTCCCAGATGTAAAACAGATCGCTGATGGGAAACGTACTCCGTCTCTGTCTTTGTTGCGGACGACGGCAATAAATTTAGACTTAGTAGCTGTTTTGCAGTTGTTTTTTCACTTACGTTCCCGTTTCGCTTTTGTTCAGAAACTACAGTTATGTCCCCTCTTAAATCTTAATTCCGATTCATCATAAATTGTTCAGTTTTTACCCACTGAATGGCATTGCTAGTAGTCCCGTTCCTTTGGATATGTTTGTACTTGCCCAGAGCTGAAGGTTCCCTCCCCCTCTCGTTGTCAGAGCCGCCTGACAGCCAGCCACGCCCCTGTCTGTGATGTCATGCGATCTTGTCCTATGTTTAACGCAACGCACTGCTTCACGGATTCGATTTACTGCTGACTGTCAGCCCGACAGCTGATACTCATTCACAAAAAAGCATGCCCACTTGACTAACGGGTCGTTGCACATGTCTCCGGCGAAAGGGCACGTCAGTTGTTTCCTAAATGTTAAAGGTACTTGACAGACACCAAGCGCCAACACGTCAGGAACCGCCGCGGTTGACGCTTTGAAATTTAAAGTTAGTGGTGAGCAAAAGTTTGCTCGACATGCCCCTGTCAATCAGGTTACGGTGGTAAGGGTGACATATTGAATGTTTCTCAAAAAATAAAATAAAATAATGACTACTAGGCCTCTATCAATTCTGTTTGGGGGAAATGCTGCCTCATGCTACATTGAGTATTTGATTTCCTTTTTTTTTCTTTTTTTAAAACCAATTCAACTCTGCTAGACGTCCATATTTAACAAGGTTGTTCAAACTTGCATTCAAAAGGAAGAGAAGTTGATTAAAGCCACAGTATAAACATGTTTGTAACCAGGAGAACAGTACATGCTCAAGAAAAATATGCTATATATTTCATGAAGGTATCATTGTTTGTGTGATTTATATTGAAAAGAGGCTTTATGAACTCTGGCCTCGCTACAAACGCAGTGTGCACGAGGGGCTTGTGAATGTTGTGCTAACATAACAAAGTTCGCTTTCAGGTGTTCTTTGCCTAAAATAATATAAATGGGCTTTTTTTTCTCCCACATAGGGCAGGTGGAGTGGCCAGGCAGGAACTAATGTAACCCTGCTCAGATGGCATGGAGTGGCAACCAGCAACTGGAAGCTGGTAAGCAAGATGGGTAAACCATTCCCTGTGCTGTCTAAGATAGCCATGACATAATCTGTCCTACTGTGCTGTTAGGAGGGCTTGGTCATTGTAAATGCTCTAGAGCAGGGATCTCTAAGTCCTGGCTTGGAGGGGGCTGGCTGTAGCCTCTGCAGGTTTTTGGGGATTCGTTTTAAGTGGTGGCCATTTTAGGCCTTGGAAATTTGGATTGTTTGGCTGATGGGGGAAAGAAATGTCTAGTTTGTTTGGTATGGTTTCTTATGCCTGTCATCCCAAGACTGGGGTTTAGTGTAAAAACAAGCACCGTTTATGGTAAGGAAGTGGGAAGTCTGAAAACTGAAACTTGCTGTTTTTCTTTCAGTTTGTTGATACGTGAATCACATTTGCTCTACCAGATGAATTGATACATTTGGAAGGGGTGATGAAATCACTTTCAGATCAGAGGCCAGCAATCATGAAAATGTTTGCAAGGTTTAAAACATATAGTTATCTTTAAAATCCGTACATTTTCAGGTCAATGTTAGCCCCTCTGTTTTATATTAGTCTGTCGTGGAATCCAGCAAACTTTCTATCACAAGTCATTCAATGTCCTTAATTTGTAGGATTTTCTTTGTAGTGTCATATTGTGTATTGGGAGCACACAGAATGCAGTAATGCAGAATGCAGACTATTTCACTTTAAAATGTGTACATTTGTACATATTTGCAATACAGTAAATCCTTTTCAGAACTGCAACATTTAACCTTCAGCTAGCCAGATCAGTAGACATACATTTGAATCATACCGTATGTCCTTCAAGATACATTCAGTGTGTAATTTGAATTAAACACACAGAAACTGCAATGTTGTTGTAGGACTGGACGAGAATTGTATAGTACCAAAGCCGGAGGTATGAGATTTTGTTATTCAAGAAAATCTTTAATATTTTTATGACAATACTATAATAATAATGTATCTTTTGGCGCAGGATTATTCAGTAATATCTGTGATATTTAATTCAAGATCAGTTGGGTTGGAACATGTTAATTAGTAAGTGGGACCACAGACAGATAATTGTTAACTTTCTGTGAGAATCCCTCACTTGCTGTAACTGGACTTCGACAGGAAACGACTCTGGAACAGTTTAATGGCTCACTTAATCTCAGTTGAGGCATGGCTATTGCAGAAATGGATATTACATAGAAGTGGTGTCCTGCACAGTGTTTCATTTTGAAAATAATTAGTTAATGATACGATGTTTCAGTACATTGTCCTTCATCAGGTATCTGTATAATGAATAAATTTTTTGTCATGAATGCATTCTTTTCAAAGTGTGACATTGTGCAGGACTCCACTTTTATTTAATCTAAGCTACCTTTTCTCGTCCAATACAGCTGACACAGTGGGTGGACTGAAGGCTTTTAAAAAATATTATTGCAGAAACGGAAAAAAACAGGTTGAAGGTACAAAGGCACATAAGTTATTGTATTCATAATTTTACTGTCTAAAAATCAGGAGAGCTACCTCTGCATTGAAACAAGAGTTTTTAATATAATGTTGAAAAGGGCCAAATGGCTGAATAATGGCTTTCCCATTGGTTTTGTTATGAACCCGCTTGCCATTTTTCCTTATGTTTAACAATAAGACATCTTTCTATCCATGCCATTGCTCTCTCTCTTTGAGAAGACTGGGGAGCCCCATTGAGCATCTAAATGCTCGGCTGGGATTTCTAAATGTATGTATAATTACAATACCCTCCCACCACTGTGTTTCATTGTTCTAATCTTTTTGGCAATGTCCATAATTATTTATTATTTAAACTAATAATATTATTCTTCCATTAACAATAATTTGGACTTCTTAAAGCCTGAATTCTTATGTCTTATTTGTTGCTGTTGTTGGGCAGGGTGAATGGGTGAACTTTTGTCCCTTCATCCCTCCTAGTAATGTTTTGGCAATAAGTCACCAACTTGTCATGGAAACATGTAAAGTGTGGTAAAGAACATCAAGCACTCACCAGTGATGTCATACTGTCAATATATACTCCTTCTAAGGAACCAGCTGTAGGGTCATTGAATGATAAACAGTATGTTATGCTCAGTCGTGTCCATCTTGCCATTATTATTTAACATTTGTATTTCCCTGGAATTGTCTTAAGATAAAGTATCAACTGTTTGTAAAGCGTCAGTGATTGAAAATGAAATGTGGAAGATGTTAGGTCAGACAGAAAAATTGCACTTTACACTCATAGACCATTCTGAGTGCCTTCTAAGAGGGCACTTGTGCTTGTGGGTAATTTCTACATGCTGAAAGAACTGGACTTTATTTAGACCATGTCTAACTACCTCTGCTCTCAAATGCCAATAAATCAGATGATGCAGCGAATGTCTTGTGGCCTGCAGTTTGACATTTTCTCCACCAGTGGGTGCTAGAAATGCACTTATTTTGCACTTCTTTCAGTACGGGCCGGTTACATGAAATATTCTGCCAGAAATAGAGACCGTTATACAAGGAAATGTGTATTTTGAGCCAGACAGAATAAGCATGCCCAGGAAATGAGAGTGATATATAACACAAACCCAGACTGGAAATCCACTATGATGACAACGACATTGCCAAATTGAAAATTTTAGGGATTCTTTTTGTTGTTGTTGCCATTATCGGTTACACTGTCAGTTCCTTTACCATACACATTCTTCTTCAACAATAAAAACTAAACTTTTGAAAATGGTGGAATTCTGTTCATGGTGGATGTTTTGAGGTTATTTGTTCATTTAGCAGCAACAGAGGCTGTCTTTCAGTAGGTAGAGCCTCTAATGAATTTTTCTCTGTACTGTGATTATTTTTCTCTTCATTTTTCTAGAAGCTTCTAGTGGCCAGTTACAGTGCTTTAAAGGGAGGGTTTATCTTCCCTGTGTCAGGGACGAGTTTTAAAAAATGGCTGTTCTGCGGGTGAGGGTTTTTAGCCGGTTCTGTATTCATCCAGGTCACACCTTACGGTATTAGGATTTCTGGTATCTTGTGAGAACATTTTGTGTTAGCTGGGGTTGGCTAGTGGACACTGTTGATCATAGCGTTATAGCATCTGCATCATTGGGCTATCGAGGTGAACTGCTCTGTCCACACAGCCGGTAATGGCGTTCAAATCTGTGACCCCTCAGGACAGGAGCTCAGCACTCTAAGTTTGTTACTTATGCACGTTGGCTCCCTGCCGTTGTGTGTGAGACTGTCAGATGGCAACCCTTCTGTTCCGCTGTACCAGGAGACCCCGCCCCCCTTCTCTACTTCCTGTTGATAGCAGGACACTGTAAGTGTATTTCCTAGTCGTGTCACACAGGCGAGAGGGAGATAAGCTCTCCCTCTCTGCTTCAGTGGCTCTTCATTTCATCATCAGATTCACGGCTGTGTAAAATCTGCCATAAATTACTCCAATGGAATAACAAACAATTTTTGAATTCCTTCCTCAAAGTGCATTAAAAAAAAACAAATGGCTTGACGGGGAATGATATGCCTTGAATTAACAATAAAATGCTCTAGTTATTCCAAGTAACAGTATTGCATAGCACAAACCCACCCATTAGAGTGTATCTAGGTAGCAGAACATGGAGCATATTTTACATGGTGAAATGGCTTTGCCCCCATGTGAATGAACTCAGTCATACCCTGGTGCTGTGTGAGGAATGACAACACTGAACCATCGTGTGGTGGTATTTTCCAGAACTGACATCCATAATCACCCTGCAGTGCTGCGTTTCTGTAATGGATCGTGAGGCAATGATGCATGTCTTCACACAAGCTGCGAATGCCAGTTTCTTTACATGTTGCGGTTTTAATTGTCGATAATACATTATTATTTATACAGCCTCAATTGCGTTTCTGATTTAAGTGATGCATTAGTTGAAATCGCAGCGTCGCAACATATGCCCAAGCACTCACACAAGGTGGCACAAGATTTTGATTTTGTAACATAAAAAAGGGCTATCTATGGAAAATAAAACATATCTTGGAGATACTGTAAAAAGGTATTTGCGAGCAGAGGTGTACTGTAGCGGTATCTGAAGGCAGTGATTGGCTGTCGATGCTGTGTGATTGGCTGTCGATGCTGTGTGATTGGCTGTCGATGCTCTGTGATTGGCGGTCGATGCTGTGTGATTGGCTGTCGAAGCTGTGTGATTGGTGGTCGATGCTGTGTGATTGGCTGTCGATGCTGTGTGATTGGCGGTCGATGCTGTGTGATTGGCTGTCGAAGCTGTGTGATTGGTGGTCGATGCTGTGTGATTGGCTGTCGATGCTCTGTGATTGGCGGTCGATGCTGTGTGATTGGCTGTCGAAGCTGTGTGATTGGTGGTCGATGCTGTGTGATTGGTGGTCGATGCTGTGTGATTGGCTGTCGATGCTGTGTGATTGGCTGTCGATGCTGTGTGATTGGTGGTCGATGCTGTGTGATTGGCTGTCGATGCTGTGTGAGCGGCCCTTGCATGCGGTCACCGTGTTTCGAGTGGCATTCCATCGTGTTCGCTCCTGGTTTGGTCTCCTAGGCAACCTTGCGCTGGGAATTAGGGAGCAGGGAGCGCGTGCAGAAGGAAATGGGTTGGAATGCAGCTATACTGTCACTTCCTGGCCGACCCGTGCGCTGCCGTATCTTTCCCTTAAATGGAGATGATCGGGGAATGAGGAGCGTAAGTAATGGTCAAAACATTCCTGACATTGCCAATACTAAAGACATTGAGCCGAGAAACTTACAATGCAAAACATGCAGGTATCTAGAGTTGAGTTTTGGAGCTCTGCTTTATCTGTCAGCTTGAAGCCATTTTAGTCATTTTAGACTGAAGCATGTTGACATCCCTATAGGAATCAATGGAGCTTGTATCCCTCCACTTTAAGGCCTAGTACTTAGTCTACACAAGGTGCACAAACGCCAGCTCACATTTGGGACGCTAGCCGTGTTTACATACCGTACGCACACTTACTGGCTTTAGCCCTGTCTGAGGTTACACACCGCTGATCCACAAGGGGGCAGCCTAGGCCAGTCTGGTTGGGGTGAGTAACCTTGGTGACTGTTAATTGTTTTTAGTTGTTCGTTGGACAGTATTTACATTTAGTGCCTCTAACGGAAATGTGTGGAAGTGCAGCACATATTTGCGTTGCGTTAAGAAATTTGGACCGCGCAATTTGCTATGCAAAGCGCGTTCCTTGCGTAGAGTATGCAGCAAGCCTAAGAGTGAAGTGTGCGTGAGGAGAGACGGCTTTCTTTAGCGCAGGCAGGTCCACCCTGGTGACTCAGAGCTCTTCGGCCTTTGGCGAGTGCTGATGTCATGATTACACAGGATTACACGGGAACGCGCCCCCAGATGACCTCGTCGCTCGAGTCCGCCCCCTACTGGGCGTGTGCCAACGCCCCCGCACCCTGGCCGAACCCGAAGCCTTTGGGACCAAAGTTTTTGGCGTAGCAGCCTGTGGATGCACAAAGAGAGTTAAAGTCAAAGGAAGCGTGACCCAGTGGCTGCCCTGACTTTCTCACCCACTGGCTAGAGTGGCTTGTGGTTTCTGAAAATCACCAGCCATTTTCAACATTTTACCAACCCACATGACCTTTTACAAAAATAACACAACCTGGTTGGTTACCTGTCAGAATGCCTGCTAGAGTAGAAAATCTTACCAGCCACAATCAAAATTTTTACCGGCATTTGGCTGGTGTTAATTTCACACTCTGGCTACAGGGTGTGCTCCGGAGAGAACCGTCTCCCTCAGTATGTACAGCGAGGCAAGGCGATCCAGCAGGCTGGCGTCCATGAGTCCTCCGTCTCTTTGCTAGTGGGCACT
This sequence comes from Anguilla pacifica, assembly GCA_039654925.1. Lineage (NCBI taxonomy): Eukaryota > Metazoa > Chordata > Actinopteri > Anguilliformes > Anguillidae > Anguilla > Anguilla pacifica. The sequence continues at coordinate 46,854,113 of CM077294.1, forward strand.
GCGGCCTGCTAGCAGCGGGACCGTATAAAGGCTCTTCTGCGTTTTCTGAACAGCTAATCCTCACCGCAGCTAATCCTCACCGCAGCTGCCCTGCCTCAGCTGCCTGCTAGCGTACCGCTGCGGCGCTCTGCAATATGTAGATTTGCGATGCGCTGACAGACAGACGCTACTGCGCCCCTGTATGCTCGTTAGCTGGAAGGCCCTGTTGGTAAACTGGCAGTATTGTTTTAACATCTGGTAGAGTTCATGCTCTAACAATATAAAGCCTTGGTACTGCTTCAAAAACAGTGATGTTTACTTAACTTTAACGTGTCCTTTACTTGAACTTTAATAAATAATTTTCTACTTCTGCGGTGGCTCTTGTTATACGGCAGTAGTTTCTCAGACCTGGATAGCTCTGTGTTTTTACATGAATGTGTTTGTACCGTAAGATTGGTTTCGGAATGTGCTTCCAGTGTATAACGCTGCAGGTTTTGCCCTCTCTAGTGTTGGTTGTGTACGGTCTTGTAGCTGTGAATCCACATTAAACGCTGGGGATGAAAGGAAGTGTGAACGCGGGTGCGAACCTTTGCAGTAGATCTCGCCCTCCTTGTCGGCCAGGGTGGTGGACTCCAGCCCTTTGCCACACTTGGCACAGCGGAAGCAGCTCTTGTGCCAGGCCTGTGTGGGGGGGGCAGAGGAGCTCTTCTGTCACTCACGCAAGAGTGGGGGGCGTGGGGGGGGGGCTTCTGACACATTCACACTCTCATTCACACCCTGCCTGTGAGAGGTAAACATTGTCTCTCTCTCTCTCTCTCACTCTCTCCCCTCCTCGCTTCTTTCTCTCTCTCTCTCCCTCTCTCTCTAACACAGCACAGGGGGACTGGGGGGAGCACGCATTACCCCGGACAATCTGGGGGGAGCACACATTATGATTCATGCAGTGGAAATCCAGCTTGGCAGAGCAGGGGAAGGCTGTAGTTATTGTTGGCGACGTGTGACAGTTCAGGCACTATGCCTGAGCCATGTCAGGCATGTCACACAGTTTCCTAAATGCAGTTCAGAGAATACATAATCTCCAGAGAACACTATGTGAGCGCTTTTTCCAACGCGTCTCTGGAATTTTCTGAACTTAAATGGAATTGCCCTGAGCCCTGGTTTCAATGTGTCTTGCCTCCCCGCCTTGAGCTGAATTGTAATTGGCCAGGATCTCTTCTGCCGGGCGAACGGGCCAATGAGATGAGCGGGTGTTGTGAGGTCAGAGGCGAAAGGGACATTTTGATTTGCCCTGTACTCACGCTGCCGGCCCCCACCACCTTCTCCGCGGCGTACACCGCCTTGCCGCACCGGGGGCACACCTCTGAGCCCCCAAACTTCTGCGCAAATTTGGACGGGTTGGGGTTGTTGGTGGGACGATGCGCTGCTGGTCTGAGAACGAGAGGGAAGAGGGACCAACGCGTGACTGAGGATTTATATTTTACCTTCATTACCTTCATTTACTCGTAAATACCCTATTAGGTAAAATAATCTCTTTTATGTGGAAGACTCAGCCAAGAGGCAGCACAGTTAAAAACACGACATTACAAGGAAGAAAGGACCAGTAACACAGTCAAAGGTGTGCATATCTCTGAATTTTGGGGCGCTTTGTGGGCAAACGCCTGATGGATACTCTCGAAACAAGCAATGGAACATCCTGTGTGCTTCAGGCTGAGGTAAAAGGAAGGGGCAGAAAAATCATGAAATCGCCACAGTTATCCTGAATGAGCCATGCAGTGGAAACACAGCTCGGTTGAGCTGGGCAAGGCTTCAGTTCTGTTGGCAGCGTGTGACAGTCAGACATAATGCATGACTGAAATACACATGCACAGAAGTCCTCCTCCTTAGGGTAGTACTGGGCCACCCAGCCCTGTTCCTAGAGAGCTAACGTCCCGTAGTGTCTCATTTCAACCCTAACAAAGCGCACCTCATTCAACAGGGCCACCCAGCCCTGTTCCTGGAGATCTACCACACTGTAGGGTTTCATTTCAACCGTAATTTGGCATGTCTAATTCTACTAATTCTACTAGCAGCTCAATGAGATCTCTACCTGTTGAATGAGGTGTGGTTTGCTGTGGTCGGAGTTAAAACCTACAGGACGGTAGATCTCCAGTAACAGGGTTGAGCATCACTTGACATTTTAACAATCTGACTTCAGATTGTTATACTACAAACTGGTGCAACTCTAACGATGAGGATGTTTGTGCATATGCAAGGAAAAGACAAGATTGTGGTGATTTTAGGGGAGATGATGGGGGCCTTACTCTTCGTGTTTGATGCCCAGGGATTCGCCCGTGTCCATGCTCAGCGTTCCCGCTCCCCCACCATAACCGTAGCCTTTTGGCCCATGCTTCTTTCCGTAGCAGGCCTTACAGTAGATCTCGTCCATGTGGACTGCCACGGTGGTGCTGTCCAGGTTCTTCTTGCACACCACTGAAACCAGACAAGAACAGCAGAGGTCAGATACACACAACACTGAAACCAGGCAAGAGCAGCAGAGGTCAGATACACACAACACTGAAACAAGGCAAGAGCAGCAGAGGTCAGATACACAGACAACGGAAACCAGGCAAGAGCAGCAGAGGTCAGATATGCACACCACTGAAACCAGGCAAGGGCAGCAGAGGTCAGATACACAGCCCACTTAAACCAGGCAAGAGCAGCAGAGGTCAGATACGCACACCACTGAAACCAGGCAAGAGCAGCAGAGGTCAGAGGTCAGATACACACACCACTGAAACCAGGCAAGAGCAGCAGAGGTCAGATACACAGACCAGTTGCACAGCTCAGCTGGTGAGCTGCTGTCATTTAGTTTTATTTTGCAGTGCTTGTCTGCTAACTAACACTTCACCCTATACGCTCTGTCTGTAAAAACCCTACCCCCTTAGCCAACTAGCACTTCACCCTATAGGCTACTGTCTGTCTGTAATAACTATACCCCCCCCGCCCCCCCCCAAGGTAGAACTGTTCTTTGATTTTGGATATAAGTAGTTGTGTTGTTAGCTGCCTCGAATAAGCACATCTGCAAATGAGAAATCTGTAATAAAATGTAATGGTTTGAAAATCAGGTACTGTTGTATAAATTCTGTATCCTCAGGTTTGAATCAATTCTTTCTAAGTTTAATAAATCTATACTTTGGATTTTCAACAATTTAACATCAAACGGTTAGAGCAGTATTCAATCTTCCTGCCTTGGGGGGGGGGGGGGGGGGGGGGTGTTCTTTAACTGAGACATTCAAGAAAGTGTTTGTTTCATATCATTTACAAAACATTTTTCTGTTCATGCCTACAACTGTCACAACCATAATGTGAATGAACAAAATGGAACAACTTTATATAAGATTCCAAAAAGAGTCAATTCATTTGGTCCTTTAAATGTTACACATAGCACCAAAGATTTGAAGAGAGATAATATATTTGTAAAAATATGGGGGGGGAACTGACATTTTCTTCATGTGACTTTGCAAAAAAAAAAAAAAAACAAGTGTAGAGTTATGTACCAGTCAAATACGTTTTGCAATAAGTGTGTGTGGACAGACGATTGGCTTAGAGTGGCCTATTCTGTACTGTTCTCAGGAGTCACATTCCAGGCCGCTCATGCTAGACTGCTCCTTTTCCTTATCGGAAGTTCAAATTCCAGACTGCTCCTTTTCCCTTTCGGAAGCTGAAATTCCAGACTGCTCCTTTTCCCTCTCGGAAGCTCAAATTCCAGACTTCCCCTTTTCCCTTTCGGAAGCTCAAATTCCAGACTTCCCCTTTTCCCTTTCGGAAGCTCAAATTCCAGACTTCTCCGTTTCCCTTTCGGAAGCTCACATTCCAGACTTCTCCTTTTCCCTCTCGGAAGCCCTGCACTGGGATCAGTGCCTCCTGAATGACGTCGCTGCATGACCTCATCCAGACCCGCGTAATCAGTGTTGCCAAGGGCAGCGGGGGCTTGGAATGCAACGAAAACCTCACATTCAGAACATTCCAAGCCAAATACCTATCCGGCCTTTTAAGGGAGATGAACTCAGAATCGGACTTAAGCTAATATCTCCAAATATGGGCAGTCTCATTCAAAGTCTACAAAAATTATCCAAACATTCTGCTTCTCTTTTTCAGTCATAAATACATTCCTTCAGTGAACATCCCAAACACTGCTGACTGTTTCACACTTTCTGTGTCTCTTCTGTGAAATCATGGAAAGCCATTGAAGTATGTTTTTAGTCTTATTTTATGTATTTGCATCTACAAATATCACACCACATAACTTTGTTTGGTTTTGTTGCCAGCTATGTGTAAATATTTTGTCATTTTAAAAGACAGCTTTGAAACCTTCGGTACTTGTTGCATGTATATAAATTCATTTTTATTTTCTTTTTATATAACAAGGTTTACCAGTTTGAAACTGCAGGTAACAGAAGCAATACAACTGTCTTTGAGGACAAAAAAAAGAATGTATACTAATTAATATTCATATCACTCTTCATATCCATCTCAAAAGATATTGCCAATGCTATAAAACCAACATCAATACTGAAGACAAATTTTCCACATTTCTTCCCACTTCTTACTGAACATTCCCAAATAACTTGCATTCCATCAGGGCATTATGACTAAAAATGGTCTAATAATTGTATTTTCTGTTTAATTTTCTGTTTGATGGGGTGGAATTACAGCTTTGGTTGACAGGGGGCACCAGAGAGTGAGTGTGGAAGGGCTGGTGGCAAAAGGTCTCTGTGCTTGGATGTCCTTTGTTGGGAAGTACACTGCCCTACACTACACATCATACCACTATGCACTAGCACATTTACTGCAGAAATGTTCTGAATATACTAGAGACTTCATGAATTCTGTGTTTGGGATACATGTTGATTTAAACCAGGCTCAAGTCTTAGTCTGCTGTGTTGAGGAACCATTGTGTGATCCAATACACAAATGTTGCAGTTTTTTTATTTATTAATCTAAATCTAAAATTAGTGTAAAAAAAGAAGGGGGGTTGTATTTCCAGTTCATTTACTGAGAATATTGTGAAAAAGCCAGTGATATTTCAAGAACTCAATATCCCTTTATATGGACTCAGAATAGAAACTCAGGAAATGAAGAAACAGTGGTAATCCCCCATGTCATTCTAATGTAATTCTATTGTTGAGTTATGTGGATCATGTGAAGAAAAAATCGATGACACTTCATCATTTTTTTAGCTGATTGCTTACTTTTTGGTTTAAAATAACACCTATTTTGATGTTACTTTTTCATTTTGCACACGAGCACGCTCAATTTGAATCAATTCTGATTGAATGCAACTATTTATGTCACATACTTAATATGGATAAAATATACTATAGCACAGTATCTTGAGCAGGCTCCCTCAGGTTGTTGATGAACTTGGTGTTCTTAGAAGGTTATAACAACACTGAATTTATCAGCTGTTCTGATCGCTGGAACAATCGACCCTCACTGCACAGGAAGCAGGACATGTGGAAGCTCCGCCCCTCTCCCATCCCCGGTACTCACTGCACAGGAAGCAGGACTTGTGGAAGCTCCGCCCCTCGCACTGAACCTCCTCTGCAAAGTACACAGTCTTCTGGCAGCAGCCACACTTGTTTCCTCCTCCGAACGGCATCCTGCAGGGAGAGAGTGGCTGAGTGTGAGGGTGGAGCCAGGCCCTCTCGCTCCAGAGAAGCCATGGGGACAGTCCCCTTTCAGAAAGGGCTCCCCAAAAGTGCTGTAGAGGGCCCCTCAACAGGCCGGTTCACTTAGCGTGACGTATTACACTGAGTGAAGACTTGGGAACATTGAAGAGAAAAATACTAATGTAAACAATTCTGACTACGGATTAAGAATGAGTGAGTTGCTCTAAATAACACTCTGTGCTATGTGTTACACAGTACTTTTACAAAGCAAACCTGAACATCGTCGTAAACATTCTTTCAAGCATTAGAACATTCATTGAAGACATACGGCAGCCAATATTTCATAAATTCGTTATGCGTTGCATGCCACTATTTACATCGAAATATTAAGTACGTGATTGTCTTATGCAGTGTTGTACAGTGCTTACGAAGTTTTAGTTAGATTGTATACAATGTTCTGTTTTATATGTATGTATTCCGAACACATACATGCACAGAGGCGACTACCAAGGACCTCAGTAGCTCAGCTATTTAATGCTTTACACACTCTTCAGAATGGAGTCTGAAAGTAGACGAGGGTTCAGCTAGGTCCAATCCCTGTGTATTTGCACGTTGTTTCGGGTTTTAACAGAGTGTGGCAGGCCTTGGTTTGACGGAGGGATCCGGGGCAGTCCGGGGCTTTCCGGATGTCCGGTCTCTCCCTGCCAGGGCGTGTCACCAGGTGTGTGACATTTTGGAGCCGAAACCTGTGTGGGAGCCAAATGCACCTCGGGGCGGGGGGAGGTGGGGCAGTTCTGGGCCACACCCATTGGCTGAGCGGGCACACACACCTGGGTTGCTTTGGGTAATCAGCCCAGGGCTTAAAGGTGGGCATTCAGTGTGATAGATCCCTCATTACATTTCTGTTACATCAATTATATGTGGAGGATGGGCTCCCCCTCTATAGCTGGGTTCCTCTTGAGATTTCTTCCCATTGGGGAGTTGTTTTCTCACCACCTTTTGAGAGTATTCTCTCCTCACTGGGGAGTTTATTTTTTACCTCATGTGCTTGCTATCTGGGGGTTCAGGCCTGGTTTTTGCTCTTTTTCTGCTAAAGCGTCTTTGTGAGAAGCAAACAAAGAAAAAGAAACCGGCCTGAAAGGTCTTTGTGTTGTTTGGCTTGTTTTGTCGTTGTTGTTTCAGTTTGCTACTTTCGCCAGGATTCCATGAGCGTGAATGGTGAAGATTTTTAGTTTATTGGTTTGTTTAAAGAACTCTCTCTCTCTCTCCATTGGCAAAAAAACCGGAATTGGCACATCTCCCTATGTCCACACGCTCGGCCCCTCCCGGGAGTGTCACCCAGCGCGTGACACGAACATAACATGTCCATCAATCCTCTGTCTGAGGCCGTGTGTGCTGTGACTCGGCCTGGCCTTACTGAACGAGGTGGAGTCCACAGGAGTCTGGGAGGTTAAATGCTCCTTAATGCAGGGCGGGGGCCGCAGAGCGTCAGATGTGTGTGTTTTTACCCGACGGCCTGGGCGCGATATTCCTCGCCCGGTTCTCATGATTCGTTTCCCTCCTCGCTCGTAAAACCTCTCTCCTCTGGCACCGCTGCCCTCGCTGCTCACATGGTACGCTTCATTTCGGCTCCTTCCAGTAAGTTCCAGGGGAATACCTCCCATTCCCTCTGACCTCATCACTCTTTTCCAGGGTGCTGGGCTCTCCGCAGCCTTATTGGGGACACAGACTTCCAGGAGCATTTGCCCGACCTGCGTTTCCATCAGAATCCTCGAGAGACCCTAACTTTAAGACCAGGCCCCTGTTTGAAAGATCTGAGGAGTATTCTGCCCTCAGACAAAGGAGGCCAGCCCTTCATGTCTCTTTTGATTGCAGATAAGATAACCACAGAATGCCCGTTAAGCATTTCTGACATCAAACTCGGAGGCCCCAGGGCAAATTTCAGGCATACTTCAGTTACAGCCCAGACTAAACATTTTGCTGGACCTGGTGTTGTAAGGCATTGCTTTCTGTCATGGGTGCGATACTGTAAAGAGGAAGCAGCCCGCACAGTCAGAACAGAACAATGACTCTGCCGTGACCATAGAGTGTATGTACAATGGACACAAACAGGCAAACCATAGAAGCTCGAACTGCAACACATGCATTAGTGCACTCAGTCCATACTTCATTTATGGAGACCGGGATTTGTATGTGGTTTTTTTTCTTTTTGTTCTTAGAATTTCTTGAAATTGACGCTTGTGACAGTTAATTTTGAACACTGCATGGTCAAATCTACTGGCATTCTGGCATGCGCACACACACAGCTGTGGACTGGTTGTTGGCATACAGTCTCATACAGTTCTTTTTAAATCGAGGATGAAACATTAATTCAATCCAGACGGAAGATGGTTTTGATCATCATTAATTTAAATACCAAAGCCCAGTCTGGCTCTGAAGTAATTTCTTTCCAATACCTCCACACAGAGCTGTTGGCCTTCTCAAACTTGTATGCCATTGATATTTTCACGGTTTTAGCTGCCTTGGTCAATCTTATTAAGGCTGTGTGAGAGATTCATCCGGTACAGCTGATCTCCAGAAAGTCACAGGCATATCCGTTGTTTCCCTCCAACCAAATTCCATGCTGAAGCCTAGAGCTGAGCTCCACATTAGTGTTGTGCCTGGCCCGGACACCCCAGAATGCAAACAGTCGCCCTCTCCAGTTATTGTCCACATTCCATTGACTGCGGGAAGGGGAAAGGTGTGGAACAGAACAGGGAGATGCCACCCTGTTCCCAACGTTCTCAGATGTTCCTAAATCTTAACATTAGGTGGTTGCCATGGTGAGCTAGTGGATAGATAGGGTGTGGTGTATTTGTGGGGCTGTAGTTCCTGAGGCGTTGTGTGCGTGCACACGGGAGTGTGCATTCACAGGCGTGTGATGTCTAATGGAGTACTTAGCATTAACCTCTAAATGGCAGAGCCATGTGCAGTACATGCTAGTGTTAATTTGACCAAACACAACCAGCCAAATCACACAAAAACACACCTTCAGTTGAACCGTCTGATAGAACCACAGCATGAACTACGCTTAATCAGGCTACTATTATTTGTAAATACAAAAAAATTAGCTATGCACATAATAGGGATATAGACTTGGAGTTACTAATCAAAAAATATGAATGAGAGAAAAAATACTAAAATTGTATAAAAGAGCTCATTTTCATATATGTTCTGGCAGCATTAGCCAAGAAGCTGTCAAAAACGAATTACAGCCTACTCTCAGCAAAACAAGGACCTCTTCGGAAAACTCGAATAGGTCCTCTGAGAACCACAGGAGGATAAATATTTGTTTGGTTTGTTCCGGGATTCAGTCTGCAGATGAGGCGACGTTTCGACAGCAGCCAGGCGGCTTCTCTCAGCTGAAATGACCCCGTTCGTTATGATTTTACAAACTGCGCGCGTGAGAGAGGTGGATTGCGGGAAATATTTCCCCTGCCTACCTGCGGTCGTGTGTGGGGCCGGGGTCCTCCTGGTGTGAGGGCAACGAGTCTCTGGAGCTCCAGATGTGCCGAACAGCTGCTGAACGTTCCTGCTTAACACAGAAGAGCAGAGAGCCTGTGTGCTCTGTGTCACAACCGAGGGAGGGGCCAGGGAGAGAGAGAGGGAGGGAGGGAGAGAGAGAGAGAGGGAGTGGAGTGGAGTGAGGGGGGAAGGAAGGAAGGATTGAGAAACTGAGAAAGTAGGGGAGTTGGGGGAAGCGTGCAAAAAGAGGGGTAAAAACTCTTGCCAGGATCTTCCACACCCCAACGAGCAAATACACTCGCTCTCTGATGCTCGCAGGGCAGCTGCACGTCTTGCCCACACACACCACCGCTCCCAGCAACATCTGGCTGCTCCCACAGGCACTGACACATCGCCCGCTTCCTTTACACCGTGAATAAACACTTTTATCCTTTAATCAATTTTTAAAAAAAAGCTATGTACGCCAGGAAGGGATCCACAGCCTGCTCTTGAAAAGCTTAGCATTGACAGAACACACCTAGAAGAGTCTCCTGAATTATTCTGTGGTGCCAAAACAACATATAGCCCTTCTCAGAACTCAAGGCTGACAAAGTCATGAAACCTAAAGCAAGGAGTTCAAACAGAGGCTGCAAACTTAACTGGGACCTGTAGTGGTAAAACACAATTAAAGCACCCCTTTGTAGCAGGCAGGCAGACTAGTCAGCCACATGCAGTGTTCTGGTGGGTGTCATTACTTTCCATGAACCGTGAAAGTGAGCGGTATTCATTATCTGGTGGTGGTCATCTGACTGGGAGAGATGACCTCTGATTGGGTCGTTAAATCTCTGCGCCCCTCTGCCTGTGACCGAACGCCGTGTTTGGATTGCTTGTTTGGTGCACCTCACGCCGCTCTCCTGACCTTTTGGAGCGGGCTGCTGATGGATGTCACCATCCGTGGGTGTCTAAACGAGCGAGCGGTTTTAGTTTGAAGGTCTGTAATTGGCTATCACGCCTCGTAGATTTAAATGAGTCTCCCAAAGCGAAAAGGGCAAGCGAATCTCTCCCCGTAAATTAAGGCGGGGCTCTTTCCAGGGACCTGAACCCAGAGATGTCAATTATTATTTACATTTCCCATAATGCACTGCAGAGGTGTCTGCAGATATTTCCTGTCTGACTGTTATGTATGCTAGACTTTTTTTTTTTGCTTGTCTTTTGTTTTTCTCTTTTTTTTCAGTCAGGAACTATGATATTGATATCATTCACTCCTAGGGTTCTCAGCCTTGGTGCTGTGTTTAGATGATTAACCCATCCAAATGGCATAAAGATCCATGGATCAGAATGTGCGGTAACCCGAGGCCTCTTGGGAAGAAGAGTTCTAAGCCTTGCAGAACTACAGCAGTGACATTCAAACAGATGCAGTGTTCAGTACTTTGTTTCAACATTAGGCCTAGGTTTGTTACCACATCGATCTTACCATTATACTTATTCCTAAACAAAATGCACTCTTGAGGTTTGTATCATCTCAGTGGTAGTGCTTCAGGCTCGACACAAAATCTGTAAAGTGCACAGCTGTTATTTACTATTGGACAGAAACCGTAGTCCTGAACGATTAATTCCTCTATGATTATGACACATCATTCTCCAGGAACTAAAACATGCTCACTTCTGCCATCATGTGGCCATCTGTGGTTATGAATGCAGAGTCATGGAAGGGCTGCAGCTTGTCCGCACCCACGCAGATTACTGAACAAGGAATTATCGTCATCACACATAGACAGCATCAATTCAACTACACTGTAAACCTGAAAATGAATGTTTTACTTTTAATCTTTATTCATGGTTATCTTTAATCATCCAAATGTCAGAAAATGAAGATATATTGTTTTGAGGCGGCTGAAGGAATGGACTTGTTTAGTGTGTTCTGGCACTGCAGTCTGATGAATACTGTCTTTAATTGGGATACTGCCTGCAAAGAGTTAGAATCAGACATTCCTCCATATCACTTAAATACCCTACACATCTGTTTATATGTCCTTGAGTAGTATCAGCTTCAGTTATTCTCTGTTCCAGTCTGATCCTCTAGTTTTCTCTTCCTTTTCTGTTTGATGGGTTTGTTGATGCTTGTAAATGTTCATACAGACTAATTCTCTGAAGACTTTATGAATCATACAATGGTCATATGGTGCAATGAATTATATGGTGATCTTATAAATTCTGAGATGTTTCAGACTCATTGAGCTATTGCCTTATGTTCTTTGTTGAAATTGTCGGACACATAAAAATGCAAGTTGCCTGTGATCTCTTGATCTTAAGATAATCTGTGGTAAATTTGCGTTTTACCTTATTGTTCACAGAAGTCAGGATTATTTTCACCACAGAGAGCACATTTGCATGTGGGGCTCATAGCTGTAGTCTGAGCAGCCGCGACCCTATTGGGTGAGGGTGGGGGAGGGGGGGGGGTTGGGGGGGCGGGGGGGGGGGTGGGAGGTTTGCATAGAGGTGACAGGTTTGGGGCGGGGCGGGGGGGGGGGGTGCCCAGGCTGTGTGAACTCCTCAGCTCCACAGGAATGTGGTCTCTCACATCCTAATGGAGAGGCAGCTGACTGCATCACACGCTCATACACCTGGGGAGATGAGCTAGCTTTCCCTGTGCTGTTCAGAGAGGGTGTATGTGAGAAAGAGAGAGAGAGAGGGTGTGTGTGTGTGAGAGAGAGAGGGTGTATGTGAGAGGGAGAGGGTGTGTGTGAGAGAGAGGGTGAGATTTTGAATTGATGTTCCTTTATTCATTCAGAAAGAGAGAGATGAGGGGGATAGAAAGATGAACTGTAAAACAAAAAAACTGCTCTTTTTACTAAGAGCATCCTTCATGATCAAAATAACATTTTCTGAAGAACATCAAGCCCTTCAAGGCATGTCATGGTAATCATAACCATAACCTTTAACAACAGCATACAACATTACACACTGTAAACCACCATACAGTGAAACCTCTTGAAACCCTCAACATATAATAACAACATTTCAATCTACAGGCATGTCTGTTATCTTAACCATGTTAGCAACAGACCAGCCTACACCCATACCATGGTGGGAGTGCTTTCATGCTGAGATGTGTCTGTATCCAGTGTTGAGCCGGCAGTGCTGGGGGCTGCTGAAGATGGGTAAGGGTAAGGGGGTGGAGCTTATTTTGGCCTGGGGGGGGGGCTCCATAGGGAACGTGTGATTAATGTGGTTCCGTTCACCAGCTGTGGCCCCCGCTACCTGCTGTGCTGCCTATAGGAGATGTTCAGAGTTAATCCTTAGACTTACCCCTTCCCCCTCAGATAAAATAATAACAATAATAATATTGAAATGTCTATACTGTACATGCACGTACTGCGCTAAGTTATTGTTATTTGCTCATCAACATTAATATTCCATGATTCATGCACTGCTATGTTTACTTATATCTGTTCAGGGCACTTGTATCTTATATCATTACAAGGTTAGGCGTGCATCTAGTGTGTCTGCATTCATTTTTGTTACATCAGAGTTTCCTTATAAGGTCATAGGAAACTGGAACTTTACCTCATGCTCCCACTGCAGAGAAAGGGTGTCAAACCAAATAAAAATATCAGTATCAAAGAAGCATAGCCTCTGGCCGACATGCACTAAAATCACTCAAATCCCTATTCATAGGGATCAGGAATGGTGATGATTTTCATGCCTTATAAATTTGATAATGAGACCATACATTTGCAATGGGAACTCGGTTATTAGTTTTGTTTCTCTGACCACCACTTGGAAGACTGAACATAATTTACATGGGAGTGTTCATTGTCTGTTGTCTGTGGACATTCTTTTTTGTTGGCTATTAGCAGTAGCCAAAACATGTTTGCCAAATGAGATTTCACAATTAGATTCATAATTAATCATTTCACGAATGAATGCTCTCGCTCACTTTAAGTAATAAGTTGAGTGTTGATGACTCATAGGTTATAGTTCTTATAAGGTCATAGCCCATGTCCTGTGGTTATTTGTTCATAAATCATTTAAAATTAATTCAAAATGAAGAACGGAGTGTGTCCTTGTTGGAATGTGCTTAATAGCAGGCTCTATCCAAGAGAGTTCAAACTCTGAACACTGTATGTAAATAAAAGAAAAAAGAGCCTGATTTTTCTTTGCCTTTCATATTAAAATGAAGGATGTGGACTTTTGGGGTGCGCTGAATCGGAGGTAGTTTTGGGGGCTGGGGTGAAATAGCGAGCGGCACGTCGATCGCTGACGGCCATCTGTGGGCCTAACGCTCCGCGGACCTCCGTCTCCGTGGAGAACGTGCTCGGCCAGACCTGGCGGCCGGGGTGCAGCCGGGCGGGGCTCTGGCGGCGATGATGTACGCGGCCGATGAAAGGGGAGGGAAGTCCATGGGAGGACGGGGCGTCCCGTGGGGGGGCAGGGCTGTAAGAGGGGGGGGGGCACGCCTGACTGTCGGGGTACCCCCGGATTAGCTCTCTCAGTCTCTGCTCAGGCCCAGCCCTGTCACTCAAACGGAGTGGTACAGGTCATCATCCCACGACCCCCGCCCCCTTCGTTTGAGGGCCAGTCTCTCCTCCCACCCTCTCCCTTTCTCTCTCTTTATCTTTCTTCCTCCTCCTTTCTGTCTCTCTCTTTCTCTCTCTTGTCTCTGTGTCTCTGTGTAGATGCCAGGATAAATAATGTTCTGTTGTACTTTTACATATTTTTTTCTCAGTCTGCCGCACTAAGTGAGACCTCACTGTTCTCCCTCCTTACTGCTGGTGAGTGACTGTATGTGGAGGCTGCGTCTCTGGTGGCAAAGAGGGTTCTCCCTTATTATGTCTATGATGATTAAATGTGTAGTGAAAAGTTATTTAGTTCTTTCCAAACTTCTCTCTCTGTATCTGTCTTGCTCTCTCCCACTCTCTCTCCCTCATTCTTTCTCAATGCTATCTCTCACTCCTTCTCAACCTGTCTCTCTTTCTCTGTGTCCCTCTCCCTCCCTCTCACTTCCTCTCTCTCTCTCATTCTGTCTTCCTTGCCCCCTCTCTCGCTCCCTCATTCCCCCTCTTTCTGTCTCTCCCTCAGTCTGTCTCCCTCATTCCGCTGTTCCTCTCTCTTCCTCATTCTGTCTCCTCATCCCTCTGTCTTCCATTCTATCTCCCTCCTCATCCCTCTCTCTCACTCCCTCTCCCTATCCCTCTCTATCTCTGTCCTTCTGTCTCCCTTGTCTCTTGTCTGTCTCTCCCCCCCCTCCGCCCTCTCCTCCCCCCCCCCCTTCCACACACGCACAGATGGCTGTGTGCATCCTCCTCAGCTGCAGTCTGCAGTGAGAGGAAGCGGGGGCTCCCTGCGGTGGCCTTTGGGGTGCCGGTGGCACAAGCGCCCCATTGTGGCAGCGGCTGCCGGGCATTCCTGATTAGGGGGAGAAAGAAAGGGGCGAAGCGTGCCTGGGGGGCCGCGGCTGTGACACCCCCCCGTCCCGTCCCCCCCGTCCCGTCACCCGCCGCCCCTCCCCTCCCCGCTCCCACTGCCGTTAGGACGCAGAAGCTACGGACACCCCGCGCCGGGGTGCAGTCTAGACGCTAGCTTGTGCTTTCGTGTCCCCGCCCACTCCGGTCCCAGCGACAGCTCGCTGCGCGGTGCTGTGACTACCGCTCGCAGACCGCCGCTGCCGCCGCCGCCGCCGCCGCCGCCGCCGCCCCTTCCGAGAGGACAGAGACGCGCACAATGTGTTCTTTCACGCCGCGGTGAACAAGGGGACCCGTGTGAGTAGGGAAACGACTTTTCGTATTTCTCTCATTAGCGTTTCAGCTCACCGGGTTCGGTCTGTCTGCGAGAAGCCTAAACTAGCGTTAGCGCCCAGGGAAGCGTGCAGATCGCCGTTCTGAATGAACTGCAGTGACTGTGCGCACCTGTTCAGTGCAGAGGTGTGCAGGGGTCTGGGCTCGGCGGCTCCTGTTACTCTGGACATGGGGTTTGCTGCTATCTGGGTACGTGTGTGACTGTGAGTGACAAAACTGAGTTTCTCTTGTGACCGTGTTCTCACTGGAAGACTGTTGACATCTGTCTGTTTCGTGTGTGCATTTTTCTGAATACTTCCCGCTCTGACTTCCCTCTCTCCCTTTCTTTTTCTTTCTCTCCATCTCCCCACCCCCTCCTCCTTTTCTGTCCTCCCCCTGTATTTATAGCTAGCTATTAATCAGGACAATCTTTAAATGCAACAAACACAGGAAATGGCGTCAACTTGTTAATTAAAGCCTAGCAGACAGAAATGGCTATCTATCTATCGAAGGAAAACTAAAAAAAGACAGCAGGGTGCTTTCTGTTTTGTGTTTGGTTAGAAGCTTGATAAAGAGAGATTATTTATTCAGACCTTTGCCAACTAGTGGAATTTTACCAATACAGTGTGTTTTAGTGATTTGTTTCTGTGCTTGTATATAAATTGAAATGTAAACGTTGTGATGGATACGCTGTATTTAGCAACATTTTATTGATTTTTTTTTCTTTTAGATTTATTGCAATCCTGTTTGAGAATCAACAGTATATCTTGGAGACCTCTGACAGAACACAATCAATAAGTGATTTTCCCACAGCGCGAGGTGGTAGTGTTTCAGTTTATCAGGGAAGCTCCACCACAAGTGGGCTACAACAGGAAATCCTTCCATGACCAGTAATCACGATCACAGGCAGAAGCAGATTCAGCGCAGTTCATTGGTGCTGTATTGGCAGTAAAAAAAGAGCAATTTTGATAAAGCAGTCATATAGATTATACGGTACAAGTTACTTCTAGCTACTGCAATGCTATTACGTAGTACTATATAAAAAAAACAGACAAATACTCATGCACACACAAACACACTTACTCTTATGCAAACATCAAACAATATGAATGAGTGAATCATTGCATTCATATGATACTTTTCCGAATGTTCAAAGTGTGTTACAGTGAAGATTGGGAACTCACCTCACCCACCACCAATGTGTAGCACCCTCCTGGGTGATGCACGGCAGCCATTTTGCGCCAGAACGCTCACCACACATTAGCTAAGGGTGGGGAGGGAGAGAACATTTTTTAGCCAATTAAATCTGAGGATGATTAGGTGGCAAGATCGAAAGAGCCAGGTTGGGAATTTAGCCAGGACACCGGGGAACCCCCTACTCTTTGCGACAAGTGTCATGGGGTCTTTAATGACCACAGTGAGTCAGGACCTCGGTTTAACGTCTCATCCGAAAGACGACATCTCCTACAGCACAGTGTCCCCGTCACTGCACTGGGGTTTATTTGACCAGAGGGAAGATTGCCCCCTGCTGGCCCACCAACACCACTTCCAGCAGCAACTTCCATCCAAGCACTAACCAAGCCCACACTTGCTTAGCTTCAGGCATTCGACAGGGTGCATGGTTGCTGGCTAATGTATTTGTCATGGGGAGAACAGTGCGTATCCTTAGTGCATTTCCATTGCGTGGGAATATAGATTACAGTGAAACACAGCTCTCTTCTGTTCTGTCTTACACGGTAGCAGTCAGACAGCCTGTCTGGCTGGTATCAGCCCTTTTAATGGCAAGACCACGGTCACTAAATGCTGATTGGTCAGAGTCTGACAAGACCGCGGTCACTAAATGCTGATTGGTCAGGGTCTGACAAGACCACGGTCACTAAATGCTGTTTGGTCTGAGTCTGGCAAAGCCACAGTTGCTAAAGGCTGTTTGGTCAGGGTCTGCTTCTGCTTTGCATTTTCACAATGATCAGGTATTCAGCCCTGGTGTGGTTTATAACTGGAGTCCAACCTTCTGTCTGGGGCTTTTTGTGCTTGCAGTTCAGTGGTCCTGAATGATCGCTGTTGTTTGAGATGTTTTACGTGCGGATCGTTCCAGCTGGAAAAGTTCTAGCAGTGCTGTCGTGAAAGTGACTGAGGGTTGTGTTGCTCTGTTCTCTGAGCTTCAGGACCAGCTGGCTAGCCGGACACTTCTGACCTCAGCTTTTGGTATTGCACAACTTCACGATGAAATTGATTTAGATGGGTTTTGGATCGCTGTCTGTAGACTCAGTCCTGAATTTTAATGGTGCGAAAATAGTAATCCAGATATTAATAATCGGCAGACAAAGGCCTTATTTGGCCTTGCCTACATTGTTTAGCTTTTCACTGTTTTCCCAAAATCCTTCACTCGTGTCGAGGTATTTGTCTCATTTGTGTTCTCAGACCTCACACTTTGCTGCAATAGCGAGTGAATGTTAGGGAAATCAATCACTGAGCATCCTCTTTGTGGCATAACATGCCCTGTGTGAATTGCCTCTTAACAATTTCACTTCCTGACTGAACTTCTGTGGGACATTTATTGTCAGATCCTGGTATGTGTAGCTGATGTACTGTGCAAGTATAGCATTGCCCACTGCAACATGAAAGGCATTTTATTGAACCATAGTCTTTCTTAGTTCCACATCTTGTTCAGTTAACGGTATGATGACAAGAGCATCACCTTTAACGCTTCAGGGGCTACTGATCAGTTTAAAGAAATACCATATCTGTCACGGAAACAGCCACTTTGCAAAATATTGTGCATGCTAGTTTGTGCAAGCTTGTCTCTGTCTTGATCATAACCCATCCAATTTTGCAAAGTCATGTGCGGGATGCAGCACAGTAGACCCACAGAACTGTAATGCAACCCCACCGATCGAAGAGCTGAAGGACGGAGAAACGCACACCGGTGCGTCGGGAAGTCCGAAAAGGAGACTTCAGCGCTGAAAATCACCGAGCTGCGCTTCTCTGTGTCTCTCTGCGCATCGCGCTCCGATACGTGGGGGTTGTGGGACCCTATTTATAGCCCCTGTTGAGTTTCAGTGTCTGTTTCCTACACGTATTCTCATCCGCGGTGGAGAGCAGAGGGTGCTCTGTCACACGTTAACTGAGAAGAGCACCCACGCTTTCACTCGCCTCTTCAGTTCTGAAGAAGCTTGCCGTTGTCGGAGGAGGAAGTGTTTTTGTTTTCTGATTACACCGGATTCTGCGGAGGTGACATCCTGTCTGTCTTTACTTCTCTCTGTCTTCGCGTGTGGAGTTCGACCAGCAGCCAGAAGAACCGAGTAAGTCACTGCGGATAATCCTCTCCTTTTCTCTGGTAATACCGCTCGTAACTGCAAGCATCCCATCATTGTGATTTGTGTGGCCGCATCAGAGAGAGTTTTAGTCAGCTGCTGGGGAGGATGGACCCCTTTGAACCTTTACTGCATGAGTGTCTGTCAAACCGAGAATTTAGTGCAAGGGAAGTGTCATCTGCCACCTCAAACAAAGGACCACCCTTGTAGCTTTTACAAGCTGCTTGAGTAATAGTGAGGCTAAAGACTGCTCGTATGGGAGACCCCTGCAAAACCGTTTGAGGTGGTCGACAGGTCAAGTGGTACCACTAGAAATACAGACCATAAGCAAAATATCCCCACGTGGTGCAATGTCAGTCATCCAAAGAAAAGAAGGGAAACAATACTACAATAGAAAATGGCATTCTTAAAATATGTGCCTTTTACAGTAAAAAAAAACACTGCATTCCTTTTTTCCTTATTTAAAGATTTACTATTTAAAGTTCCATTATGGTCCATGAGTGATTTATTTCACAAGAAGTCATTAGAAGTCAAAAAAAGGCTTGTTTTCCCTTTTAAATGCGCTGGAAAAATGTGAAGATAATGTGAAGATGGAAGAACATGCTGTTTTTCTGCGATGTTGTTTGCTAAGGATAATTGCCTGGCTGATATATTTAGTTCAATGTCCTTTTTGTACTGTATGCTGTAAGGAGGCATCATGTGCTTGTGTTGATTTCTCCAAGCCCACAGGGAAGTGAAACCTTGTCTAATAACATGACTGATTTTTAACCATTTGTGGGTAGCAACGATACCTCCTGTGCAGTAAAATAAAGTTTTTTTTTTTTTTTTTTTTTTTTCGGGGGGGTAGTAAATTCAGAATTCTATGTAGTTTTGAAATAATTCCCTTGAAATGGGGAGTTCCTTTTGTTTACGTATTGTTCCACTGCAATGTATCTCTCTCTGTGATAATGTGACTGTCTTGTGCTTTTGTCCCGCGTGAGTCAGATGGTTTTCTCGGCTAATTTTAGTTTAGTCCTCTGATTTTGTGGCATCTCCCTGCTTTAATCAAGTGGGGGTTTTTTCTTTGTTGCTCTGCAGAAGGGTAGGATTTCTTATGTACTGTAAATCGATGCGTGAGAGTGGGGATTCAGAAAGGGATGTGGGCTTGCCGTGGTCAGCACACGTAACATTTAACGTAACATACGTTCAACGGAAGTTCATTTCGCAACAAACATGCATGGACTTTCGTTTCACTGTTACACCCCTTCCTTTCTTCGGTTGACTTGAAAGAGGTAACAAACATTCAGAATGTGAAGGCTTTATGCGGCCTAAACACGATGGGGGAGAAGAAGAAGAATTAGAGAGCATTTTTTTTCAACCACAATTTAAAAGAAAAATACTTTCCTTTATGCTTGGTGTAATTTAGGCTATGTGCTTGAAACTACTGTCAGAAACTCTCCAAAGGAAAAACACATTTTGCAGCTATTCAAATAATGAAATATTCGGTCCACCACCATATTTTAAATGCTGGAACATGCTGATGATCATGTTACAATTTGTCATCAATTTGTACTAAATGTGATGGTGGACAGACCATCTGCAGTTTCTCATATTTCGGCCAAATCCACCCATTTTCCCTGTCCTTGATTTGCTGTAACGATGTAACTATACACAAGAACGTTTGTGGCTTCTGGCTCCCTCACCACGGGACTGATCCTCCGCTGAGTCACGTCCACCATTAACTTTTTTTGGTCAACCAAGGCCTAATTAAGTTCCTGTCCCCTTCCTCCCGTGACCCTGCAATAAACTCACTGCCTGGTCAATTAGAGCACCAGCTTGGGGCAGGAACACCCCTTTTTGGAGGAAATTGAGATCCCGATTTAGCACGCTTTAACTCTAAAGCAGTAATCAATGCTTTGTGCATCAGTGTTTGATTGGCAGCACCAATCAAATGTCCGTGTACGGAAAATAACCTACCAATCAGATTCCAGGGAACAAACGTGGGGTGCCGTCACGTCAGTGACTTTGTGAGCGTAGAAGCTCACCAAAAATGAACAACTTTGCCATGAGGGTAAAGACACATGTCTACCCAACCACACGTGCTAAGGAAACTGACGGACTGCACTGCACGGCCCGATTCACACCTCGCCGGATCACCAAGACCTGTCTGACCTGTTTGTTGTTGTGTTTTGACTTTCCATGCCCGTCTTGGTCTGGAATAGCAAATTCCATGACCTTGTTGATTACACTGTTAAAGCATAATTTTTTGAGTCTGATCAAACGAATTAACCAGGTAATATAGAGTAGCGTGTCACTAACCCAAATCACAGATTGGGCTTCTGTAATGGTAGTCCTGTTAAACTCTATGTTCAGCCATGGCAGAATGATCATTTCCTCTGATTAAGAATCAAATAATATTATTCCTCATATTATCCAAAATTATTGTTTTCAGTTAGCCTGTTCACATATTCATTATCACAGCCAATAAATATATATCCCTTAATTTCCAAATCATTGTCGTGTCTATGTTATTTCACTAAGTTGGGCTCTACCGACGTACAGAATTCTGATTGGTTGTTCAACTCAGTTGTTCTGAATAAACCTGACCAAACCTCACTACATTGTGAAACCCAGTTAGCAAAGACGCTTACGTAGATCTCAGGGAAGACTAATCGAAAAAGCTGAGCTGACTGATGAAAATATCTGCAATTGCTCCATGTTTGAGCATGCACAAAATGGACGTTTATGTGACATGCAGTCAAGCTCTTTTTTGATTAGCCCTTTTGGTTAGCTTAATGTCCTGCTGTTTGTGCTCCAGCCATCAAATGCGGATCTAGTGAAGGACTTTACTCAGGTGTGACGTCTCTCCATGCTGTACCCCATTAGTGCTGAGACAGTGAGCTAATCACCCATTTTCTCTGCTTCTTCTCTGTTTACTTCCCATTAACTTAATTACTGCGAGCACCTGAGGGACTGCATCGCTGTCATTTCGTCCTCTGTCCCTCCCAGGGTTTGCGGTGGCTTCAGTTCTGTGACTTCCACTCTGGCTAAAGGACACACTGCAGTGAGGGTAGGGTGTGTAGGGCATGGATGCTCGAATATGGCCCTCGAATCTAAATCCAGCGCTGGCGTTCTGCTTTTCCCAGGTAATTAACCGAACAATTAGTGCTACTGATTGGCCAGACCGTCTTCACACCTGACTCCCAGGTGAAGGGAGGGTGGAAAACCAGCAGTCCTCTGCCCTCGAGGCTTGTGATTGAAGTAATGGGGTGTTTGTACAAGGAGAATGGTGGTTTCCTAGCCTGCCCTGTGGAATTTGCCACCTTCATTCGTCCTAGATGCAGGTCGGGTGCGTGGCCAGCAGAGGGCGCCAACTCCCAGCTTACACAGGTACTGCAGGAGCGCCAGTCTTCTGCATCGTACGAGTGTGCGTGCACGCGCCCCAGAGGAACCGCCCTGACCAATCACAGGTGCCTCTCAGATCTGCCCACGTGCGGCTCACGTTCCCCCCAGGCAAGCTGTGCCTCCACCTCAAAATAAACCCTGGCAAAAGCTCCCTCTCCAACCACTCCCCCCTTCTCTGCAGAACCTACCGCAATCCTGAGCCTCCTTCCCCTTCCTGAAGGACATGCACCGCACATTCTAATTCACGCGCTCTACCACGGTGACACTCGCTGCTGGAGAGACAGACAGACAGAGGAGGAGCGGGAGATGAAGAAGGATCAGGGTTATGTTCTTTCTGCATTCCTCTCTGCCTCTCATCCCATTTCAAATCAAAATATATCTTTCTCTTTCTCTGTTTCTCTCGCTCCTTTTCCTTCCCCCGTGGTTCGTGTTCCCAGTTTGATTAATGACGGAAGAACAGCTCAGCCTGCTGGAGCTTCTTGGACAGTGACCGAGCAGGCAATGGCCCACATGTGGCCAAACTGCAGGGGTGACTGACTGTCTTCTCCTTGGTCCTCCAGTCTGGTTCCTGCTAAGCCGGCAGCACCTCTGATGCTCGAGGGGGAGAAAATATCTCTGTTTGCTTTCGATCTTCGGCCCGTGAGAGGCGTTTGCCAGCCGGACGGCAGCCGTAATTTGATTGGCTGTTCATTCCCTCCGCTCTGTCAGGCGTTAGGTTATTGTCTCTTTTGTCAAAATGGAGGACTGCACACACTGATATGAACCCTGTAACATTAGAGCTCAATGCCGGCTGATGTTTCTGTAGAGATGCGTCAGTCGGTGGGTGACCTTGTGTTATAAAGATATTCTTAGAGCTGTAGCAGTTTTGTGCTGTGCTGATAAAGATGAATATATTATTAGGCTCCCTATTAAGTAGCACAGTCAGTAAAGGTGCTCATCCCAAGCACACGCTTTGCCTGTTGACTCTGGGTGATATCATTATCCAACTATGATCGACAGTACATGTTGGTGAATTACGTAAGTCCATCAGAAATAAGTTGGGTTCAGGTCTACTAGGAATGGTCAAGTTACTGTTGCATTACTTCTGTTAACAGACAGACAAGAGCAAGCAGAGCGATCTAAAATGTAAGACATCTTTTAGCAGACTGGAGCAACCTCAGAAACCTACGATGTAAGAGATCATTTAGGAGAGTAGAGCCAGCAGACTGACCTACAATGCAAGAGAACAATAACGTGAGCAACGTCCACAGCTGCCAGCTATGGTCGGTCGGTCTGTCATCACTCTCCTCCGAACAGTGCTAGCTCTCTCCTGCAGTACCGTGTGGCCAGTGGAGTGTGAAATAGCGTAGTGTGTGAGTGTCTGGGGGGGTGTTTACATGCTTCTGCCGCAGTGCTTCTGGGCAGGGCTGTGGGTGGAAGAGCAGTGACTCAATACCCGGTCCAAATTAGGGAGAAGAAAGAGACCAAAATACATGTGCAACAAATTTATGCTCAGCAATCAGTGGTCCCACTGGGTGCCTGTGTAGCTGACTGGTCCCACTGGGTGCCTGTGTAGCTGACTGGTGCACTGGGTGCCTGTGTAGCTGACTGGGGCACTGGGTGCCTGTGTAGCTGACTGGTGCACTGGGTGCCTGTGTAGCTGAGCAGCAATGACTGATATTCGCTCAGCTGGACATTTTGGTAGAGCTTTTGCCAATTTGGTGTTTGAATTTCAGGTCAATTGAGTTTCATCTGAAGCACAGGAAGTGAATGCCACTGCTTCATCTGAAAACAATTGGAATGAGTGAACCCTTTCTGTTTATAATTATTGGTTATTATAGCTTGTTGTGGCTATTTAAAAACATATCCAGATGCACGTGGTCATGTTCTGCTTCATCTTGAAGAGAAGACATGATTACAATGACCTGTGTTGGTAAAGAATAACTTATGTGTATGATTCACATTAACTACGGCTATGCAATTATGCTACAGCATCCAATGATATAATTATATAGCATCTGAGAACAGTTAACATCTCCACCTGATCATGAAGACCATGTCAGTAATGTGAAAATAATGCGTTAGGGAAGCACAATGATGTTGGGTCATATCAGCTGATAAAGGGGTAAATGTATCTCGTTAGCCTATGCTAAGATCATCGCTGATACGATGACATAATTATACAATAACAATAATAATCTTAATCAGAGAGAATGGGTTTGCTGTGCTGTTGGTGCTGTAAATTAAGTTAAAAATGTCCAGTGTGAAAGCAGTCTGATCTTAGCCATCTGATACTATTTTACTTTGTATTTATTTTCCATTTATATTTTTGACTAGCCAAACTCACAAGCAAAGATGCAGAGCTATAAAGCTATATATATTTGCTTATTAATAAGAAAGCAATAGCAGTAAATAAGCATATTGTGCATCCTCAGTATATATAGGACGGAGTGTAGCACAGTGGGTAAGGAACTGGACTTGTAACTGAAAGGTCGCAGGTTCAATTCCCGGGTAAGGACACTGCCGTTGTACCCTTGAGCAAGGTACTTAACCGAAATTGCTTCAGTATATATCCAGCTGTATAAATGGATACAATGTAAATGCTATGTAAAAAAGTTGTGTAAGTCGCTCTGGATAAGAGCGTCTGCTAAATGCCTGTAATGTAATGTAATGTATATACTTAAATACTTTTACTGTTGATTTGACTGTATTTCAATCAAGGAAAACAGTGGCACAAAAGAAGGTTCACATACTTTGTGTGACATAGCTCTTCTTCATATGATTGCATTTCAACCTTAATTGCTTCCTCATCCAGCTGTATAATTGGATTGCATGTATGAGGTGGCATGGGCCATCTGTAATTCAAACATGCAATGAGAGTGGTGGGAAATGACAAAATATGATTTCCTCGTGCTAACATCCTCTTGCCCATTACACTTTTGAATGAGAAAAATGTACAGTTGGCCCAAAAGACATTAACCACTAGATTGTCAGCCAGTGAGCTTTGTGGAGCTGCTGTAGGTCTGTGAGTTTTGTGGAGTAACTGTAGGTCTGTGAGCTTTGTGGAGTAACTGTTGGTCTGTGAGCTTTGTGGGGTCACTGAAGGTCTGTGAGGTTTTTGGAGTCGCTGTCGGTCTGTGAGCTTTGCGGAGTAACTGTAAGTCTGTGAGCTTTGTGGAGTAACTGTAGGTCTGTGAGCTTGTGGAATCACTCTAGGTCTGTGAGCTTTGTGGAGTAACTGTAAAGCCGGGCACCCACCGCACGCGTCGCGTAAGCGTCGCGTAAGCAGCACGGCGAAGCAGCACGGCGCGGCGTGTAGCCTGTCTCCACTGGTTCCGTTTGTGTCGCGCAAAGGCTTGCTTAAAGCTCTATATTCCTGGTAGCTCTCGCAGTCTGCAGTGGGATTACATCGTGTATTTCACGTTTGTTCAGGACTGTTGATTATGGGTAAATGAATACTTGGTGAGAGACCTTTTTCAGTCTGTTAATTTGGTAATATTTTTTAACACATGTAAATACGTGAGAAAGTAAACGCTTTAAAGAATTACCATAAGCTTAAATCGCATGCCTGCCTAATAATCAATCTCATAGAGAGATTCTCATAGAGCTTGTTAACTATTTGCTTAGTTAACAAGCGTGCCAATTTCACGAAGAATATGTAATGATCATAATAATAATAAATAATCCATAATCAACCATTGGGAATTCCCGTGTGGTCTTGTCATTCACGTCAAAACATTTATAGGATCAGATTTAGTAAAATCAGCTAATCACGGTGAACGAAGACATCGGAGAAGTCAAATAGGCTGAGCAATGGTTGGTTAAAAACTACCTTCCAACACTCGAGCTAACAAACCGCTGCTCGGTGCATTCACTTCTACGTCATTCAATAGGCTCTTTCTGTGGTGTATTTTCAAATTTGCCCCACCCCCTCCGCAAAATAAGATAGCGAAACTAAGTTTGCCTTTTCCCCAGGTTCCTTTTTTTCTGCAAGGACAATACAAAAACGAAAAGGCTTGTATTTTTTTAGCCGCTTATAAAATATCTGGGAGGTAACTAGGGACACCCCCCCCCCCCCCCCCAGTCATATAAGGATGAAATATAAATCAGAGCATGTATACCTAGCATTTTAGAGCATATTTCTGTGTATAAACAGGCCATCGTGACGCGCTACAAGCCGAAAAAATAGAACAGAAGCGAAAAACTACGCTTCGGTTCGCTTGTGTCGCGCGAGCTTCGCAGCCGGTTCGCGACGCGTTCGCATCTGGTGGAGACGACGTCGCCCGCTGCAGTTGTAATAACAGTACTTCAACTACGCTTCAGTTACGCGCGTAATACGCGCGTAGTGCGCTCGCGTTCGATACGCGTGCGGTGGGTGCCCGGCTTAAGTCTGTGAGCTTTGTGGAGTAACTGTAGGTCTGTGAGCTTGTGGAGTGACTGTAGGTCTGTGAGCTTTGTGGAGTCGCTGATGGTCTGTGAGCTTTGTGGGGTCACTGAAGGTCTGTGAGGTTTTTGGAGTCGCTGTCGGTCTGTCAGAAAGTCACAAGTTTGTCTGTGCATTCTGGGACGCTGTGGATAGCGACACTTCCTCTGTTAATGAATCCCTGATAAGCCCTGGGCACTTTGTTAACACCACCCCGCTTTGACACGGGAGGGGGGGAGTCTCTAAAAATACCCAGGCTCCTGCCCCCTCTCCCCCTCTGCCCCGTTATTACAGTCACTTTAATTACCCCCTCCCACTTCCCCTCGCTCACTCTCTCTCTCTCTCTCTCTGGGCGAGCGAGGAGCCCCTACACTGAGCACAGCTGCACTCCCGTAATTATCTCCTCTGGAACTCCGCGAAGCCCCGTTTCTCCGAAGCCTAGCCCGTGGTGACACCTCCCTAATGAAACCCTTATTTGTAGTTCTCCGTCCTCTCTTCCTGTTTATTTTATTTATTTTGTTTTGGTCGATTAACGCGGCGCACTGACGCCCCCAGCCCCGCTCGAACCGCGTTCAGAAAGAAGCGCCTGAGCTCTGCGACCGTTTGCCTCAGGAGGGAGAGAGGGAGCGCTGCTTCCGCATCGCCTGACGCTGCAGTGCGGTGGGACCCGGGGAAACGCTTAGAGCTCCGTATATTCACAGGTTCGCGAGGAGGCGCGTAGCGGAAGGATGCTAATGCTCGCCATGGGGATTAATCCGTCTCGGTTTGTAGAGCCAAGCCCAGGCAGAGGAGTGCCCTGACGTGGCCATACGTTCACACAGGCGGCAGGTTGGAAAGTCAGTGGTAACTCATCGCAGAAAGCAGAACACACATACCCTGGCGTTTTTTATATTATTATTCAAGAAATTGAGACGTTTCAAGCACACAGCATTGTAACTAGCAAATGAACAAATTAACTAGTTAGCCAGTTAGCTTATTCAGTCATCGACACACCCTACAGCAGGGGTCCTCAGTCTTATCCAGGAAAAGGGCCAGTGTGGATGCGGGCTTTCGTTCCTACCAAGCAGTTGCACCCCTTGATTCTGCTGATCAGCCACTAGAGTCTTTGCTAAGGACCTTGATTAGTAGAATCAGGTGCGTTGTAGAATCATCAGTGCTTGGTAGGAAAAAAGCCTGCACCCGCACCTGCCCTTTCTGGATGAGATTGAGGACCCCTGCCCTACCGAGAAAACGGAACATGAAAGCAGCTTTTTGGGGGTGCGGCCCTCTCCCAAAGAAACAGGTCCCCGGGCGCGGGCGGCTCTGTTCTGAGCGTGCTCCCTGAGGCAGACGCAGGGCTAGCGGAGACGCTAACGTTAGCAGGCGGGAGCGGGCTGTCGGAGATGCTAACGTAGCGGGCGGGAGCGGGCTAGCGGAGACGCTAACGTTAGCAGGCGGGAGCGGGCTGTCGGAGACGCTAACGTAGCGGGCGGGAGCGTGCTGTTGGAGACGCTAACGTAGCGGGTGGGAGCGGGCTGTTGGAGACGCTAATGTAGCGGGCGGGAGCGGGCTGTCGGAGACGCTAACGTAGCGGGCGGGAGCGGGATAGCGGAGACGCTAACGTTAGCGGGCAGGAGCGGGCTGTCGGAGACGCTAACGTTAGCGGGCGGGAGCGGGCTGTTGGAGACGCTAACATAGCGGGCGGGAGCGGGATGTCGGAGACGCTAACGTAGCGGGCGGGAGCGGGATAGCGGAGACGCTAACGTTAGCGGGCAGGAGCGGGCTGTCGGAGACGCTAACGTTAGCGGGCGGGAGCGGGCTGTTGGAGACGCTAACATAGCGGGCGGGAGCGGGATGTCGGAGACGCTAACGTAGCGGGCGGGAGCGGGCTGTCGGAGACGCTAACGTAGCGGGCGGGAGCGGGCTGTCGGAGACGCTAACGTAGCGGGCGGGAGCGGGCTAGCCGTCCGCTCTCCCGGCGCCCCGGGGGGGTCCAGCGTGACGGGAGCGGAGCCAGCCGGCGGCCCGCTTACCGGCGGGGGCGGGGGGGCTGGGGGGGCTGCGGTGGAACGCGACGGTGGCGGCGAGCGAGAGCGACGCTCGCGGTAAGCTTCGCGCGGTGCTGACAGACGCGTGAGCCGGGGACCGAACGCGCTTCGGCCGGCCGCTCGGGGGAATCGCGCAGTGCAGGGCTGAGCGCTGGCGTTCAATCACTCACAACCGGGAGAGCTACTCATCAGGGGGCGGGGCGGGGGGGGCGGGTTGTATATCTGTGTGTGGAGCGGGAGGGGGAAGGGCGATTGGGAGTGAATTGTGTATGCTTTTAATCTCCAGTGGAGATTGCATCCACCCGACTCAGCATTATCGAAGATGGATGACTCATTGCGGAGCTTCTGAAGAACCCTAGCTCCCGTTCGGCCAGACTCTCCTTCTTAAAACAGACGGAAGGACAGCCTTTCCTCTGCTTTCCTCTCCTTCCAGTCATTGCTTTAAGTGAGTACAGCGTTTCGTTTCACTCTAACGCACGGTATTGTTGCAGGCCATTTTGTCTCTGGGCCAGTTTTACAATGGCTTTGATAGCTTGCGCGTATGATGCTTATTGATTGTGCTTACTGATATATAGCGCAGGACGCAGATGGCTCTCACTGCAGAAGCTGTTGTTCATGTTAAAGTCTTTTTTGAATCTGACAGGCTGAAAAGTGCCATATATCTTGGACTTTAATTGAAGCTTCAATAAATACTCCTGATTGCAATTAAAAACAATAAGTGATGCTTGTGTTTTGAGATGCCTTTGAGATGGGAAGAAATGCCGTGTACCATTTTCCCAAGGTACTGTTATTTCAAAGCAGCAAAATTGAAAAAAGCCTAGACTTGATTGGTCGACCCCATTGTTGGCGGTTATGACCGCTTCCTGTTTCCTCCTCCAACACATCATTGTGTGACAATGAAACAGCTGGTCTACTATTGAAGCTCTTACCCCAGGAAAAAACATTTCATTGTTTCGAGCTGAAGTTCTGAATGACTCAACCCACGCTCTCTGGAAACAGTTTCAGTTCACTTTCTGGGAATTTTCGGAGAGGACAGGTGAGCTAAGCGCCTGGCGTTTCGTTTTTCTTCGATTTATATCATTGTAGCTTTGAAATGAAAGAGAATTAGCGTTTCGTATTATTTCTCTGTGTGTGAAAACCGAAATGGCATAATCGTTATGAAACGAGGGTGGTCCTTGGAAGGAAATGCTCTCATTTAATCTCAGCCACCAATTTGTTTATGGAGGATCAGCTTCAAAAAATGGACATGAACTGTGTTTATGTTGGGCGAATAATGGGGGAAGTTCTCTTTAGCTGTTATGCTACACTGGGATTATTGCTGTTTCTAGGTTGACCTCATGTTGTGCTGCTTTTGTCATGTTGTTCGCTTTATGACTTTTTATATTATTCACTTCCACTCTGGGACAGTTGCATTTCTTTCCGCTATTTCATTCTCTCACAACTTCTGTCACTGCTGGAGAATAACTCTGCTGAGGAATAAGTTGCGAAATGTTCTAACAGATGCAAAGGAACAGAAAAACACACAAACGCGAAGCCCACAGGATGTAGGACCGACTGTCCAAGACATGAGCCGCACGGGGGGAAAGTGCATCACAGATAAAGTCAATGAGGTCACTTCCTGTCTCCCCATGAATCACGTCTTTGTCGGCCGGCGAGGGACTCGGGCTGCTGACGCACACGCACACAAACACACAGGCGTACCCACACGCACACGCATGCTTACAAAGGAACCGTGTAGATTCTGCTCAAGGTCACACATATGTCAAGCAGTGGCATGCAGATGTCATGTGACCCACCGACAATGGGGAGGCGGGCCCCAGACATGACCGTGGGGAACCGATGCTCCGACGAGCTGCTGGCACGCTGGTGCAGAATTGACGTTAGCTTGATGCTAGCTGTACAATTGTGTTTCTTTTCCTTTAGAAGATACTGTGTAGGTCAATTTAAAAGGGACACAGGACACATGCACAAATACGGGGAATTTTAGGTGCTACAGCAAGGCCCTGTAAATCCAGGGGTCATAAAAACAAAACGGTTGTTTTCATCCATGGTGATTTTCACCTAGAAAGAGTGCTTGAGAGGAAGCTGGCCAGTAGGTGGCAGCGCAGAGCAGAAAAGCCCGTGCTGGGTCTGTGGAGTGGACAGCCAGTGAAGTGCTGCAGTGGAGCTTGAGCCCCCCCTGCCTGTGTGTCCCGAGCCCCCCCACCTGTGCGTCTGCGGGCTCATCTCCTGTCAGCCGGGTCTCTTCGCCCCTCGCCCGGCTGCACGCTGGAGCCGTCGGATGACTCTACGAGCACGGCCGAGCCTCGTTGAGCTGAACGCCTGTCTCACACGCAACACTGCTCCCGGGTTTCGACAGGGTCACTTTGCACTCGGTCCTGTCTACTTCTTTGAGTCTGGGATACTTGATTCCACTGCTCTGTGGTTTTATTTCGTCATGCAAATGCTGAAAGCTTAGAGTTAAGTGCGTCTGGCTGACTTAATTTCTGTCAAATATAGTTTGGGAATTCTCCTTTTTTTTAGCAATAGAACAGATTAAAAAACTCCTCAAAAAATAACACATCATTTTTTGTGTTATACGGTAGGTGCAAAACAGTCCAATGACTCAAGTAGAAAATTCAGAAGTTGCAGATGGAAAGCTATAATTGTGTTGTGCTTTCGTTGTGTGAGGTACACTCATGCATGTGTGAGGTATGCTCGTGCACGTGTGAAGTATGTTCATGCACGTGTGAGGTAGGTGGTGATGAGTCTGAGGGGAGCAGGTGGTTCTGCAGACGAGACTAATCTCTTCAGCCAGGCCTGTGCGTGTATGTTTCTGTGTGTGTGTGTGCGTGTTTGGGTGTATGTGTGTGTGTGTGTGTGCGTGTGTGTGTGTGGATGTGGGTGTGTATGTGTGTGTGTGTGTCTGTGTGTTTGTGTGTGTGTGTGTGTGTGTGCGTGCGTGCGTGCGTGTGTGGGTGTGTGTGTCTATGTGTGTGTGTGCGTGTGTGGGCGTGTGTGTGTCTGTGTGTGTGTGTGTGTGTGTGCATCTGTGTGGGTGTGTGTGTGTCTGTGTGTGGGTGTGTGTGTGTGAGTATGTATGTGTGTGTGTGTCTGTGTGTTTGTGTGTGTGTGCGTGTGTGTGTGCATCTGTGTATGCGTGTGTGTGTGTGTGTGCGTTTGTCAGCGTGTCAGTGTGTCTGTGTGTGGGTATGTGTGTGCGTGTGTGAGTATGTATGTGTGCGTGTGTCTGTGCGTTTGTGTGTGTATGCGTGTGTGTGTGTGTGTGTGTGCATCTGTGTGTGTGTGTGTGTGTGTGTGTATGTGTGCGTTTGTCAGTGTGTCAGTGCATCTGTGTGTTTCTTTGTGTGTGTGTGTGTATGTGTGTGTGTGTGCGTTTGTCAGTGTGTTAGTGTGTCTGTGTGTGTGTGTGCATGTGTGTGTGTGTGTGCATCTGTGTATGTGTGTGTGTGTGTGTGTGTGTGTGTGTGTGTGCGTTTGTCAGTGTGTCAGTGCGTCTGTGTGTTTCTCTGTGTGTGTGTGTGTGTGTGTGTATATGGCACAGAGGTAATCTCAAGGCTAAAAGAACTGAGGAAGACGTCCTACAGAAGTGGGGCATCACCCAGTCCAAACAGCCTGAAAACTGTGGCTCTTGTTCTCGGTTTTCTGGAAAGAAAAAAGAAATCAAAATTTGCCTGAGGAGCTGCTCTGCTTATTTTAGACCAAGCCTACATGATGTATTTCAGTTTTTTGTTTTCTGGAATAATTTGCACCATTTCTGCTGGGCATTTTCAGAATAAAGATATGAGATAACCACTTTCAGACAGGGATATGACACGGATACACCTCAGCTATATCCCATTACACAGCCCATGTGAGTCAGCGCACTGACTCCTACTGCATGAAATCACCTTTTACCACACAAACCAGAGCTCATCCTGACCAGGGAAACTCTCTGCATCCCCCCCCGGCCCTAATGACACACTCAATATGCAGTGCCCCCCCCCCCTCCCCCCCAGTGGTTACTGCTCTCTGTGGACAGTGTGTAACACACTCAATATGCGGCCTGCCCAGTGGTTACTGCTCTCTGTCTGTGGACGATGTGTAACACACTCAATATGCAGTGCCCCCCCCCCCCCCCCAGTGGTTACTGCTCTCTGTGGACGGTGTGTAACACTCTCCCCCCACCCCCAGTGCCCCCCCCCCCAGGAGATTCTGGAAATTTCCACACAGACAGACAGACAGCGGGATCTGCCCACATCTGTTTGCCTTGGAAAGTAAATTCACGGCTGGTTAATTGGGCTTTTCCCCCCATCCTCCTCAGACAGACGTTCTAATGAAAATACACTGAGGGCCTTCACACACACACACACACATGCGCACACACACACGCATATACCAACACACACAGACATGGGAAACACAAGCTACCACACACAAAGGAAAAATGATCCCTGGGTATATGTAGCATCAGAATGCATTATGAGAGAGAGAGAGATTTGAATTTTAATGAGAGGCAGGAAGGTATGAAACAGATGGAGAGGAAGAAGTGAGATCAAGCAGTGTCAATACGCATCCATTCTGGTTGTAACGCGTGAGCCGGCTTGAGAAAAAGCAACATAACCCTGATGTGTTAAAGATGGGACGACACTGAGCTGGCTGGCTGTGATTCACTGAAGCCAAGTCTGGAGAGTGCCACCCTTTCCCAATGAGAAGTCGCACATATAAAAACTGTGCCGGCTGCTTTTGCGGCCGGAAGCCTGATAGGTTAGTATGGCTCTGTGACCAATATGGTCCAAGGCCGTTTCAGGAATGAGCCAATGAAACGGCTCCTATCTCAAGCTCTCCAAGCCAGCGGTGAGGATTTAGGAGTGATGTCGCTGGCACAAGGCTGGATTTCTCCTGCTGCATTATGCATGAACTTCAGAGGAGTAGCGCAAGAACCGCAGTCATTATGTGAGCATTCCTGTTGTGTGTGTGTGTGTGCGTTTGTGTGTGTGCGTGTGTGTGTGTGCGTGTGTGTGCGTGTGTGTACACTGCAGCTTGGCACCACGATCGATGTAAAACGAAATCGGATCCTTCTCTCGTTGCAACCCTCTCGGAATTTTCTTGTTCTCTTGTTGTCGCAGTTCGGGCTGGTTTCTCGTGCGTATCAACTGTTCCATCCTCCCTCTCCACATGCGGTTAAACCATCCCTCCATTAACTTGCGTTGAATCTGCGAAAGCCAGCGCAACATTACTGGGGTGAATCTATCTTGGCTAATGCTACGTTTGGGAGAAGCGTTAGCGCGGAAAGCCGCTAATCTCTTTGTCAGCTCCTCGCTTATTAAGCCGCTAATAGATTCTGTGACGCGGGCGGTAAATTGTGCGGACTCCCACATTCTTCGCCGTCATGACGACATGTCGCCGCTCTATGAATAGGGGCCACCGCAGCTCTTCACCGCAATTAAAGGCCATTAATGCGACCCATTCGTTGTTTGGTCCGAAGCAGCTGCTAGCTCATGAGCTGACCTGGCCTGTGGCAGGAGGGGCTCTGTTGCGTATTTCCCCCGGATGAAGTATGGATATGTGTGTCATCGAGTGACCCGCTTGTGACTCATTAGCATATTCAATTAAGATGGACTCAATTTTCAGCTCGCTGAGCGCGAGCGTCCGTGTGTGTGTTGAGCTTGACAGAGACAATGGAATATCTGACCAGGAAGGAAAGCTATTTCGGTCTTTCGCGGAGCGCGGATGTGCAGGTCCGTCAGCGCAGAGGGCAGACGCACCATTTGGCCACTGGACACGTTCTGTCGATGACATGCTCCCGTCAGGGCTTTCAATCAGAGCCGATCAATCGTCCAATCAGCTGGAAGGGATTGAGCTCGGTCGCTATGAGACAAACCGGTCACTAGTTGCCTGGGCCGGGGGAGGGGGGGGGGGGGGTGGGGGGGTGGGATGTGGGGTTGCTGCGTGACCTCCAGCCTGGGTTTGCGGTTCTCAGAGACCAGCGGGCAGCGAGGGAACGTTTCCCGGGAAACCGAACGTAGTCAGAAGACATTCGCCAGCGCCCGGGGATTATCGTAATTAGCCGACGAGCACGCTCCCCCAGTCTCGCACCTTCAGCATATTCGGAGCGATCTCCTCGTGACACTGACCTACTTTACACCGCCCACGCACGCGCCGCGCATGCAGGCTCACGGAGAGCCGCGTGTTTTCATCATTTTCAGAACACGGTTGTTCTGCCCGCGTTGTTTTTCCCCGCTCCGTCGCCCGCTCAGATATCCGCTGGTGATGGTGCGGGTTCGGTAACGGAACGACAGGAGCCGAGGTCCCGCGCAGTTTGATGATGTCACAGCCTGGCAGGCCGTTGCTTTCTTGTTGGGGCGTTCTGCTCCTCCGGGGCTGAGCTCCCCTTGCTTCGGCTTTCCTGCCAACCGAAGCGTTTGTATGATAATCCGCGCGTGCTGAATATCGTAACCTGGTTTCCTGACCTCGTTTTGGCCCCTCTGAGGGGGAAACTGTTGATTTACCCTCTGCCTGAAGCGCGGGGGGGGTGTCACTCCCCCTTTCTGCGGGAGAGGCAGTTATGAATCTGTGTCACGGATCTCACCGGCTCTGTAAATGCTAATAGAGCTGCGTCTAATTGGGCCTGAAGTCCTCCTATTGTTTAAGAGATATATGGCCGCAGATAATCAGCGTGGTCTTTGGTGATGTGTCCCGTGGGCAACCTCGAACTGCACGGATTCTGGCGATTTACGCAATGAGTCACGGTCTGTACGGCCGGTTCTCCACTGAGGGGCAGGGGCTACACGGATTCTGCTCAGCTATCCAAAGAGGGGACAAGGCTACCGAGAATCCGGCCAATTATCCGTGGGTAAGACGTACTTCTCAGAATTAAATCACATGTCCAGTGAGTGCCCTAGGTTACCAAGACTGCTTAGAATGTCCAATGAGAGACTTAGATTCCACAGAATTTTGCCCCCCATGGCCCTGCTCCCCTCCCCCCCCCCCCACCCCACCGCACCCAAAACAGCTGTTGCCATTGATACGGAACAGGTGACCGTAGAATGCGCCAGCGCCTCGGCCAGCTGCAGCTCCGGGCTCCCGCCCGACGCGCCCGCTGTGTGGCGCGGCCTTCCTCTGAGGAGAACGCCGCAGAACTCCGAAATCTCCCGAGTCACAAAGGCGTCCGACTTAAAGAAGACAGGACGCGAGATCAAAGCGCTATTCACTCACAGCGCCGGCCAATGGCGTGCCGCCACGTCAGCAGTGCCGGACTGCATCACCGGGCGATTACGGTTTGGGGCCTATTCTTTAAACACGAAGAGCACCGACAACTGGAAGGGATCGGATCGGATCGAACGACTGGCGAGGGCTGACTATTTTTTTGCAGGCAGTTCTGACAGCGCTGCGGATTGCCTCGGTCGGTGAAAGGAAACAAACCGTGGATTAGCATGACAAAGGGCACCCTTTAACCTTTCTGCGGGCCCCAGCCTGGCCCAGCCGTCGCCATGGAAACCTTGGGCCGCTCCACTCCAGGTTGCATGGGCATTAACATATTGCAGTGAGCTTTATGGGATGGGCAGGCGTATCCTTCTGCTCCAGCGAGCTAAAGCCAAATCCCCGGTTTAATATCATTAAAGACAGAGCTTTGCACTTTTAAATGGGTCAATCATCTTCGTTTACAGGCACTTAGATCATTCATTGATAGATTTTTTTAGCCACTTTTTTGTGAAAGTCCTTCGCATTTCTGGACACAGTGTGCAAAGAGATGCCAAAAACAGCTCCTATAATTTTTGAAATTCTTTTTTCAACAATGCATTTGAACCACAAAAAACGTGATGTTTTTCAGTGTTTATTACAGGACAGAACTCTTCTTCGGTTGTGGCGAGGACAGAATCATTGCCTGCACCTAAAAAGAACCAGCAATTTTGAGACTTACGATGTCATTTAAAAAGTCTTTCACGAAGACGATCAAAGCACGTCCTGAACCACATTTTATGGCCGAATGAGGGTAGTGCCGGACCGCGGAAGTTTCCGGAATGGACGCGAGCGGGTTGTTTAGTGAGCTCACGGGAGCTCACGTCATCCCCAGTGCGGCAGGCCCGATGGATTAGTCCGAAGTGACTAACGGGCCTCACAATAAAACTGCTTATCTCACCTTCTGGAACCTTCTCTGTGGCTCGTGCAGCCGTACAGACCCGGCCATAATCCCCAACATCTGCTGACGGGCTCCAGCCCCCGTTCCCCAGCTCTCCTGATTAGGCGGGGAACCGATCAGCTGAGATTAACGGAGATAAACGCCTGCTTTCCAGCCTGATCAGGGCGAAATGAGTGACCAGCCAATGGCCAGCCAGACAGGATTTGCTCTGTCCAATCACTGCGACAAATAAGCGGTGCGTTTCAGAGAGACATTGTTTTTGGTTTCTTTGTTTTTTTGTTTTTTTGTTTTTTTTTGTTTATTTGTTCCAGGGTTAGTAGACGACACTTTGTGGGGGGGATTTAAAATAAATTTTGTTGAGTTGACATTCCACGATGGGGTCGGCAGCGGTGTTGTTTGTCTTCGTCGTCTGCCGAGCGCCGAGTTTTTCATTCTTTCCTCGCTCCAGTCGAGCAGTTTTCCATGAAGCAGACGGAATGTGCAGCGGTCCCTCTGCCAGCGCAATTTCTGCGACGATGCGTGGCGTCCTCCGCTCACGCGTCCTCGCTTTTCCGAAGACGTTTCCCAGAGTCCTCCCTCGGCACTCCGCGCGCCCCCCCCTCCTCTCGGTCCTCGCCCCCCCGCCCCGCCTGACCCCGCCTGCCCCGCCTCGCTCCGCCCTCTCCCCTCGTCTCGCCGCGGAGAGTCCGGTTGGAGGACGTTTCGGCCGGGCGCCACCCGGACCCTTAGCGTCGTTGGAACTGTCTCGGATTCGAGGGGCTGGGGCTAACGCTCCTGCTGATGCATTCTGGGAGAATTAGATTTTCTGGGAACAGGGCGGCTCCGTGGTTCTCTTGGCTGTTGTGCCAGGGCGGCTTGTGGGAGAGTATCTGGGATCAGTCTGACCCGTTATACCTGGCACAAAAACACACGTTTCCCATTGTCTTAGGGCTGCCGTGGGCACTGGGCCTGATTTTGGTGGGATTTGTTCGGCTCTCTGGCCCTCTCTCTCTCTCTCTCTTTCTCACTCTGTGCCCAAGCATTGTCAGCCCCTGTCCCTCATCAAGGTCTTCCCTGCCTGTCATATGGAATGAATAATGCTTTAAGTGTATTTCCAGTGAACGTCTTATATTTTTAATGGGCTGAAGCCAGCATGTCCTTTTATTCCCCCAGAGTGGATGGGTTTTAGGGCTGGATTCATTCTGGCCTATGGAAAGCACACACCCGTGTTGGGAATAGTGACTGCTGGCCCTTTAATCGTTGTATGAGTTGTAAAAGGTAGAAGGTTTCTCAGGAGTTCTCTGGGACAGTGAAAGCATTGATTCAGCTATAGATGCTTTCTTGCAAAACATGTAAAAACTAATTATGTGGAAGCCTAAGAGCATCTATTGTGCTGTTATGCACTGTGCCATAGAAAAAGAGGGAGATTTTTTCGGTACACGATCAAAGATGCTTGGAGTCTTCATGTCTTTAAAGTACTGCCAGAACTGTAATTTCCATCCAGGTGTGGAGAGGAGAAAATGTCATGGGGGAGATCAAGGCCAGTGGTACAGTTTATGGAGACCGTACTGCAAGCGGGCTGGGCCGAGCAATCTCAGCAGAAGAACCAGAGCCTGGGTTATACAATAGGGTGTAGCAGGGTAGGGGTAGCACATGAGTCTCCTCACACCAGGAGCAAGGTGTAACAGGGATGTAGCAGGGTGTAGCAGGGTGCAGCGGGGTGTAGCAGAGGGTGGCAGGGTGCAGCAAGGTGTAGCAGGAGGTAACAGGGACGTAGCAGGGTGCAGCGGGGTGTAGCGGTGATGTAGCAGGGTGTAGCAGAGGGTAGCAGGGTGCAGCAAGGTGTAGCAGGGATGTAGCAGGGTGTAGCAGGGTGTAGCAGGAGGTAGCAGGAGGTAGCAGAGGACAGCAGGGTGTAGCAGGGTGTAGCAGGAGGTAGCAGAGGACAGCAGGGTGTAGCAGGGATGTAGCAGAGGACAGCAGGGTGTAGCAGGGATGTAGCAGGGTGCAGCAGGGTGTAGCAGGAGGTAGCAGAGGACAGCAGGGTGTAGCAGGGATGTAGCAGAGGACAGCAGGGTGTAGCGGGGTGTAGCAGGGCAGACGCTGCCGGTTCATGGGTTTGGATGCTGGTGCTGTGTGGGCGTGGCGGGGCGTGGCCAGGCCTTGGGCAATGGTGGAAACCTGGCAGAGAGGAGCACCTGTCTGGGGGTAACAGGCGATCCCCAGACCTTACTGTCAAACACGGCCCGTTGCATAACATTTTGGCAAGGTCACACAATGCCCTACGGGACCCTGGCACAGCCTAAAAACAACGTGCCAGCCATCTCATTATGACTTTGCCATGGTTCTGGTTCATGGTTAGCGCTTTAATAATATTTAGTAATATTGCACGTGCACAGGCTCTGGGTGCTGTTAGCCTCGTGCTATATGCTGCTCACATGACTCAGATGCATGTATGGTCCCTCGTGCTCAGGATGAGACTGTCTGTGAAATGGATGTGGCGTGACTGATGGAGTTAGCGTGTTAGCGAGCAGCCCATTTTACCGCTGGTCCTGTGGAAGCGGGCAGCGTCTGAGCCGCCTCCTGCCATCTCAAGGGCGTTTCTTAAAGGAGAAACCAGGCAGCACGAGGGACGCCTTCCACACGAGCCCAGCGCCGATGATGTCATGGACGAGCGGGCAGAGAGGCGCTCACTCGCGGACGGGAAAGTGGCGTGCTCTGCATGCGCATCTCTCTCTCTCTCTCTTCCCCCCCCCATTCCCCTCTCTCTCTCTCTCTATCCCCCTTTCTCTCCCTCTCTCTGTCTGTCTTTGTTACACCTTGTGATCCACTCAGTCCTCTCCCAGCTGACTCACTGGCTGGTGACTCGTCCTCACCGACTCTGTCCTTGTGTCTGCCCCCTCCCCTTTCACTCTCTCTCCCTCCCTCCCTCTCTCTCTCTCTCTCTCTCTCTCTCACTCCCTCTCTCTCTCGAAAAAAAACACGAGGCTGTTGGAAATTGTATTAAATTGCGTTTGGGGTTTATCCCGCTGCCACAGCGAGCAGCTGGTACCGCGCATGCAGACGCCAGCCGTGCTCTGCCCGGATAAGATCCCCCCCGCTGCTGTCACAGAGGAGCGGAGGGAGGGAGGGAGAGAGAGAGAGAGAGAGAGAGAGAGGGACAGAGAAAAGGAGACGCTGTGATCCGGTGAGAATTTCCGCCTTTCTGTCTTATCTCTTCAGCTTCATCTCGGCCGGTTTATTGTGAAAGGTGGGAAACGTGTCACAGACAGAGCTGTCCCTGCTGACCCTTCAGGACCTGAGGTACCTTCAACTAAGGGGCTCTTTACTCTCCCTCCCTCTCTCTCTCTCAATCTCCCTCCCTCTCTCTCCCTCCCTTTCTCACCCTCTCTCTCCCTCTCTCTCTCTCTCTCTCTCTCTATCTCACTCTTGCTCTGCTGTGAGTTGATTTGAGTGAGTTCTTTGACTCGCTCTCTCTTGCTCTGCTGTGAGTTGATTTGAGTGAGTTCTTTGACTCGCTCTCTCTTGCGCTGCTGTGAGTTGATTTGAGTGAGTTCTTTGACTCGCTCTCTCTTGCTCTGCTGTGAGTTGATTTGAGTGAGTTCTTTGACTCGCTGTCTCTTGCTCTGCTGTGAGTTGATTTGAGTGAGTTCTTTGACTCGCTCTCTCTTGCTCTGCTGTGAGTTGGTTTGAGTGAGTTCTTTGACTCGCTCTCTCTCGCCCTGCTGTGAGTTGATTTGAGTGAGTTCTTTGACTCGCTCTCTCTTGCTCTGCTGTGAGTTGATTTGAGTGAGTTCTTTGACTCGCTCTCTCTTGCTCTGCTGTGAGTTGATTTGAGTGAGTTCTTTGACTCGCTCTCTCTTGCTCTGCTGTGAGTTGATTTGAGTGAGTTCTTTGACTCGCTCTCTCTTGCTCTGCTGTGAGTTGATTTGAGTGAGTTCTTTGACTCGCTCTCTCTTGCTCTGCTGTGAGTTGATTTGAGTGAGTTCTTTGACTCGCTCTCTCTTGCTCTGCTGTGAGTTGATTTGAGTGAGTTCTTTGACTCGCTCTCTCTCTTGCTCTGCTGTGAGTTGATGGCGGTTCTTTGGCTCATTTGGCGGTGTTGTGGGCTTGCTTCTGTCATCGTTGGCGCCGCGGCTGCCATATCACGCCAGCGACCGAGTTATTCCCCCG
Organism: Anguilla pacifica; assembly: GCA_039654925.1. Taxonomy (NCBI): domain Eukaryota; kingdom Metazoa; phylum Chordata; class Actinopteri; order Anguilliformes; family Anguillidae; genus Anguilla; species Anguilla pacifica. The sequence goes on from CM077294.1 coordinate 46,894,404, forward strand.
TCGACTATAAAATAAATAAAAAAACAGAGCCAGTTTGATCAGTTAAAACCTGTGTGCCCATGCTGCCATTGCCGTGTGGACTTAAACCCGCAACACAGGCACAACGTTTGCGTTTGCTCCACTGAACAGTGTGTGGCACAGCGATTTATTTATTCATTTGTTTTTTGCTTCATGTCATTTATGGCTGCCTGAAAGCAAACGTCTCAATGCACACCGCGACCATTTTCTTTTTACGAGTGTGGAGAAGTATTGATGCGCTTCCATCAAGGAGCGGGCGAAACTGCATTAGGTCAGAACTGAATTTCTGGTGATTAGAAGATCCTTAATTCCGCCCTCTTGCAAGCTTTCATCACCCCCCCCCCCCCCCTTTTAAAGGCTGGGCTGTTTTGTACGGGACTGTACTTGAAGATTAGCTCTCGGCGCGGTAAATTAGTAAATTGTGCGCTGAGGGGCGGTAACGGAGGCCGTAAACATTCTCGTCTCGTTTGATCTCCTTCCGCGTCAGGTGACCGAGGGGCCGCCCCCTGAAAGGACTGGCCGAGACGGTCATCCCATTGGCTGATTTCCACGGTGAGCGCGCCCAGGCCCCGCGCCGTCCGAACCCGCGCCGTCCGAACCCGGGCTCGGTCGCTCTCTCTCTCTCTCTTCCTCCTGCCGCCCCGCGGAGTGAATGATCCCAGCTGTCTGCCGGTGTCTTTGTGAGACGGTTCGAGCATTCGACCCGCAGACCCGCGTTGCCATGGCCTGGTAAACGCCGCCGCAAACACTTCCTGGTTTTGGCCCGTACCGCGCGCAGGCTCCGCCAGAACGGGCCCGTTGTTCCGCTTTGTTTCGGTGTTTTTTGTTTCCTTGTTTAGGAGTTCCGACGCCAGACGGCAGATGTTTTTCTGGGACCACCGCGTAGAGCCCCGCCCCCCCACCCCCCGCCGAGCGGCATCTCGGGACTCCTGGCCGTCCCGCTCCTGGCCGCGTCGGAGGAGCGCGCCCGTCCCCCTCCTCCTCCGCTGTGGCGGCTCGCGGCTCGGGGTACAAACAGGGCCGTTTACGTGCGGACGCCGCGTTTTGTTTCTGTTGAATAGTGCCTGTCCCCCTGGGAGGATTTGTACACAGAACCTCCGACCGGTCTCCCGGGATGCGGTGGGGTGTGTGTGTGCGGGGCCACAGGGCTTTGGGGTGTGTGTGTGTGTGTGTGTGTGCGGGGAGGGGGGGGGCGGGCTTTGGGGTGTTTTGTGTGTGGGGGGGTGCAGGGCTTTAGGGTGTGTGTGAGGGGCTGCAAGGCTTTGGGGTGTGTGTATGTGCGTGTGTGTGTGTGTGTGTGTGTGTGTGTGTGCGCGCGTGTGTGTCTGTGTGTGTGTGTGTGTGTGTGCGGGGCCACAGGGCTTTGGGGCGTGTGTGTGTGTGTGTGTGTGTGTGTGTGTGTGTGTGTGTGTGTGTGTGCGGGGCCACAGGGCTTTGGGGTGTGTGTGTGTGTGTGTGTGTGTGTGCGGGGCCACAGGGCTTTGGGGCGTGTGTGTGTGTGCTTGTGTGAGTGTGAGTGAGTGTGTGTGTGAGTGTGTGTGTGAGTGTGGGGGGCGCGGAGCTTGTCCTTGTAGTAAAGGGCGGGCGTGGGCGGACTGTGGAGGCGGAGGGGTGCAGGCAGAGCCCTGGCTGCGTTTGAAAGGTCGCTCCTCCTGCTGTGTGTGAGCGCCGCGCTGTGACACTCTACCGACACGCTCTATCGACCCGGCCCCTCAGAGTCACAGCGACCTGAGGAGGAAACACAGACCTGAAACAAACACCACCAGTCACAGGAAAATACACTACATCAAAGCCCTCAGGTGTGTGTGTGTGTGTGTGTGTAAGTGAGTGTGTGCGTGTGGTGTGTATGAGTTGTGTATGTGTGTGTGTGTGTGTGTGTGTGTGTGTGTGAGGTGTATGTGTGTGTGTGTGTGGGTGTGTGTTGTGTGCGTGTATGTGAGCGTGTGAGGTGTGTGTGTGTGTGTGTGTGTGAGGTGTATGTGTGTGTGTGCGTGTGAGCATGTGGGTGTGGGTGTGTGTTGTGTGTGAGTGTGTGTGTGTGTGTGAGAGAGAGAGCATGTGTGGCTGTGTGTTTTGACTACGTGTGTGAATGTGTGAATACTGGCACACATACACTTACAAATGCACGTGAAGTATATCTACTTCATATGAGGTACGTGTTACAGGTGGTATTGAGTTGAGTGCTTTGAGGGGGAATTCTCTCATTTAATCCTTTATGCAGTAATTTTTTTTACAGACAGTAATGAAACCTAGGCTGGACACTCACATTCCTGTGAAATACAGTTCCTGGCTAATTGCAGCAGCACAACCTGTAACTGCTGCTTGTTGCATTTTCTATTGTTCATCAATAGATTACTTAATTCATTTCTTTATCTATAACTATATTCTAATTACTTACATCCCCAGAAACAAAGTAATAGCTATCCTGTAGAGTGATACTTTGGCAATCACAGTGAACCATTTCATTCAGAATCCTTTTTCAAAGTCAGCGCATCTGTGTCTTTCTCCAGCATGTCTTCATTGGCATATCATGTTATTTATGTCAGCACTGGCCAGAAGATGACATGGTTATTGAAATGAGAAATTAAGCTTTCTTCAATTACAGTATATGCGGCTATTTTTTATCCATCGCTGTGAAGAATGGTGCTTTAACCGAGAGCCAATTAGTTGTAAATAAGACAGACTCGTTAACGTAGGTCCCTGGTTCCTCCTGAGGTCTCCCCGGATCGTTTAGCGTGTTCGCTCATCATGCCCGCGTGGCTATTCCGCTTCCTCACCGGCGCCATCCCCCTCTCCCCCTCCCCCCCGCCTCTCCCCCTCCCCCCACCTCCCCAAACCCTCTCCCCCTCCCCCCCGCCTCCCCAGACCCTCTGACCCAAACTCTGCCACTATTGTTGAGGGGCAACGATTCCCAAATTAGTCCTAACCCAGGCCTTGCGTGGTACGGCGACTGTTGGGCACGCTTGTCATTGTTTGGGGAACCCAGAGTGGTGACAGCAGATTACCCTCTGCTAATGGGATGTGTTGAATCCCATTTATACCCCCTGCCCCCCCCGCTCCCCGGTCTATTAAAGATGGGCTTGAGATTTGTCTGCATTCTCATAAGCTGCAGTAATGCTAGGCTAGGCTACACGCAACCCCTCATCTACTCCCTTAGAGCTCTTCAGCCATGTTGCACGTTTGTGAACGACCTTAGCTGGTCGGGCCATAGATTTAGTTACTGTATCGTTGGTGCAGAAGGTAAGTTTTTTTTATTTATTCATTCGATACCTGGAATGACAGCTTTTTTGGCTTTGTCCTCCTTGATATTTTTGGGTGCATCCGATTTTGTTTCAAATGGTACGGCTCCAGTTGGAAATGTTATTGTTTTTCGCTGATCTAAGCTGTCAATCTGGTGAAGGACGTTTCAATCTGAGTGTCACACAGGGAGACTGAGTGTGTGTGTGTGTGTGTGTGTGTGTGTGTGTGAGCGTTGCTTGATTCTTGAAGACGAATTTGAAGATTGGCAATAAGACAGAAAGAGTGTTTCCTGATGGAGCAGGTTTGTGGGCTGTTTAACCTCTGCCCTGTGTTCTGATCCTCTTTCTAAAATGATGCATTTTGAGGTCACAGAGGGGAACCACACGCTTGCTCTCTCATTACGCAGACTGTGATGTGAAAGGCACTCGGAAATTGTATTTGATTAGACCCTTATCGTATTTGTTTCTGATGAAATTCTTGGATTTTTTTTCATTGATTCTCGTCTCTTTCCCACTGTGCCTGACCCAGCCAGCGCACACGTCGGCCCACTAGCGGCTCTCCACCCACAGAGCAGTCGGGCTGGCAGCGGCCCACTAGAGGCTCGCCATCCACAGAGCAGTCGGGCTGGCAGCGGCCCACTAGAGGCTCGCCATCCGCAGAACAGTCGGGCTGGCAGCGGCCCGCTAGAGGCTCCCCATCCGCAGAGCAGTCGGGCTGGCAGCGGCCCACTAGAGGCTCCCCATCCACAGAGCAGTCGGGCTGGCAGCGGCCCACTAGAGGCTCTCCATCCACAGAGCAGTCGGGCTGGCAGCGGCCCACTAGAGGCTCGCCATCCACAGAGCAGTCGGGCTGGCAGCGGCCCACTAGAGGCTCGCCATCCGCAGAACAGTCGGGCTGGCAGCGGCCCGCTAGAGGCTCCCCATCCACAGAGCAGTCGGGCTGGCAGCGGCCCGCTAGAGGCTCGCCATCCACAGAGCAGTCGGGCTGGCAGCGGCCCGCTAGCGGCTCGCCATCCACAGAGCAGTCGGGCTGGCAGCGGCCCACTAGAGGCTCCCCATCCACAGAGCAGTCGGGCTGGCAGCGGCCCGCTAGAGGCTCGCCATCCACAGAGCAGTCGGGCTGGCAGCGGCCCGCTAGAGGCTCCCCATCCACAGAGCAGTCGGGCTGGCAGCGGCCCACTAGAGGCTCTCCATCCACAGAGCAGTCGGGCTGGCAGCGGCCCACTAGAGGCTCGCCATCCACAGAGCAGTCGGGCTGGCAGCGGCCCGCTAGAGGCTCGCCATCCGCAGAACAGTCGGGCTGGCAGCGGCCCGCTAGAGGCTCCCCATCCACAGAGCAGTCGGGCTGGCAGCGGCCCGCTAGAGGCTCGCCATCCACAGAGCAGTCGGGCTGGCAGCGGCCCGCTAGCGGCTCGCCATCCGCAGAACAGTCGGGCTGGCAGCGGCCCACTAGAGGCTCCCCATCCACAGAGCAGTCGGGCTGGCAGCGGCCCGCTAGAGGCTCGCCATCCACAGAGCAGTCGGGCTGGCAGCGGCCCGCTAGCGGCTCGCCATCCACAGAGCAGTCGGGCTGGCAGCGGCCCACTAGAGGCTCGCCATCCACAGAGCAGTCGGGCTGGCAGCGGCCCACTAGAGGCTCGCCATCCACAGAGCAGTTGAGGCAGTTAGGCTGTCGAGACGAGGATCCGCTGTTAAAAGAACGCAGGGTAGCTGGCGAACGGTCTGGTGAACGGTCTGGCGAACAGTCTGGTGAACGGTCTGGCGAACAGACTGGTGAACGGTCTGGTAGACCGCTGTAGTGCCGATGTACAAAACGCTGGTGGGCTGACAGTTGGCGCTGGTGGCGGTCTGAGAGGAACTTGGTTGTCTGGTATTGTACGGTGGCACTTGGCGACTGGAAACAGCAGCCAGCCTGTTGGGAGTGAGATGGGAAGGTAACACATGACAGTCAGGTGACCTCCATGTCCCTGTACAGTCAGGTGACCTCCATGTCCCTCTACAGTCAGGTGACGTTTGTTTTCCTCTGCAGTCAGTTGACGTCTGTGTCCCTCTGCAGTCAGGTGACCTCCGTGTCCCTCTACAGTCAGGTGACGTTTGTGTCCCTCTGCAGTCAGGTGACATCCGTGTCCCTCTACAGTCAGGTGACCTTTGTGTCCCTCTGCAGTCAGGTGACCTTTGTGTCCCTCTGCAGTCAGGTGACCTCCATGTCCCTCTACAGTCAGGTGACCTTTGTGTCCCTCTGCAGTCAGGTGAACTTTGTGTCCCTCTACAGTCAGGTGACCTCCATGTCCCTCTACAGTCTGGTGACATTTGTGTTCCTCTCTCCAGAAAGGGACCGTGTGATACCCCAGGATCATGAGCGGAGGGGTCAACGTCAAGACGGGGTCTGGGATTCCCCTGCCCCGGAGCATGATCCCCTCCCCGAAACTGGACCACAAGCACCCGGGCAGCGGCCTGCCCCGTCCCGCCACCCAGATCCCGCTCGGCGCCAAGGCCTCCTGCCCCTCCTCCTCCTGCGCCTCCTCCTCCTCATCCCGGGACCTCCTGAGGGACACGGCGCTGAGGAACCAGCTGCAGAGGAGCGGGCTGCGCCTGTCCCAGGCCCAGAGCAAGGCCTCGCGGGCCGCCGAGAGGTCCGACGGAACCCGCTCGGCCTTCAGCAGCCCCCGGCCGCCCCGCCGCGAGGACCCGCGCTCCAAGGACACCCTGGACGTCCACAAGGGGGCGCCCTCCCTGGAGCCCCTGCGGGAGCTGAGGAAGGGCGGCAACAAGAACTGCCCTTCCGGCATCGCCCGAGCGACCCACAGGAGGCTGGACAACACCAACGTCCCGTCGCTCGCCCAAAAGGAGACGTCCGTGACGCCCGGGCAGGGGGGGGAGGGCTGCCCCCCACACGGGCTCAGCAACGAGAACCTCCTGTCCCGGCCACCCGGCCCCGCGTCCAGCGAGACCGCCCCCCCGAAACAGGGGGGGCGCCTGGAGCGCGACCCGTCCGGGAGCCTCTCGGATGAGGAGATGGGCACCCCCGAAGATCTGTCCCCCTGCACGCCCGACCGCCCCCTACCTTCGGCCCCGCCCCCGGCCCAGCCCCAGGCCCCGCCCCCAGACAGCCAGAGCGTGAAGCTGCCCAAGGGGAACCAGCCGCCCCAAGTCAACATGGCCGCCGTCGCACCCTTCAGGTACAGGTGAGTACAGCGAAGCACAAAGAGGTGGCCTCTCGCGTCACTAAACAGGCCACAGTATGGGTCACATTCAAAACCCACTCATTACACTCCATCTCCTGTATGTACAGATAACACAACAGGACTTTTTCTATTTTGATAATGCAGTAATTTCACAGTCGCTGAGTGCTTAAGGGCGTATTGTGAATGTTTTTTCTCAGTTTAGCATGCGCTTTTGTTTCAGCGACTGTAGAGAGTTCACAGTCACTGTGCATCTCTTTAACACTCAGCCTCTCTGCTTCACCTCCCTGGCCCACAATGCTCTATTCCTCATTGCAGCCTCCAACTTTCGCCATCCCCTGTTTGTTTTCCCCTTTCTTTTCCAGCTTTTTCGGCAACTCCTCTTTTCCCCAGGTCCCTTGCTGTTTTATTCGCCCCCCCCCCCCAGATCTGGATTTCTCACGCACGCTTAATCGGTCCTGAGGGCCCATTTCAGCCAATTGACACCCCCCCCCCCACCATCCCTTTTACCTTCAAAATGGGATGGAGAAATATACCCCTCTGTCTGCCAGACACACTCTCCCTGGCCAGTTCACACGGCAATGCACTGATGACTCATAAGACGTGCGGCCAATCAGCCTGAGGGTGGGCAGGGACTGGGTCAGATAGAGGGAGGGTTGTGGTGAGAGAACATGTATCACTCTAAAGATAAGGAACAAAAACAACTCCAACTCTGTCTTGTATTTACCCATGAGTCCCTGCTTTTGTTTTCAGTTTTTGTGCTGTAATTGCTGGATACTCATTACAATACTGGCATAATAGTGCATTAAATAATAAGTGCATTTATTTATTAAGTGCTTTTCTTACAAAGTGAGATAAATAAAATGTGATTAAATGAGCCAAATAAAATGAGTCTCCACTGTGTCTATCAGATAAGCGTTCAGTTAAGTAATACATTTCTGTCAGTATAAAAATCAATTTTACAAATAAATTAGCCACCTTGGCTACCACTAACTTAGGTATGTTATGCTTTAGATTGTTCATCTGCTATGTCTTGTTTATTAAAAAATGAATGCCAGTGGAAGGGTATTATTAATATGGCAAAGCCCAATGATGTAATTGCATACTTTGAGATTGTGTCCCTAATGACAGCAATCAGTGACTACTTCTTTGCATAGTATGAGCACTGTGGCATGTTTTGAGCTAAGCCTTGGCCCCTCTAAAAAGTATTTCTGCACCCTCATCTTATCTGTTCAGTTTCATTTCATTTCTATTTCGCTTTTTACACAAATACTGACATACAGACAATTTACAGGAAGTTAAGAAAGAAAGAGTGTATTGGGTCTGACCCTGCAAACCAGACAAAAAGCAATCATGTGCAAAGAAAAACAGTGGTGAGAAAACAAAAATAAAAACTCTCCGATGGTAAGAACATGCAGGAGTAAATCGGCTGACCGGCCTGGGGTCAGCAGTTAAATTTGGGTTTAATGGTCGTAGGGAGGTAATGGGGAATTGACTGAGAAAATAAAATGGTGGATGTAGCGATTACAGCCTGAGGTATTGGAGTAGATAGTCAAAAGCAGCTTCTGTCTGTATCTGACTGCAGTAAAGGAGGCATTGACTGTTCCTTTCAGGCCCTCACTCGAACCCAAACTCATGGTTAAAAGCGCAGGGCTGTGCCTTCCTTTTGTTTGTGGTGGGAAGGGGAGGAGACTGAAGCCCATCTCCTCCATCGCTTTCAGACTGCAGATTCAGGAGGAGAGTACTGGCTCATCCCTGGAGGAACTCAGCGACTGCTCCTCCGACTCCATGGAGGTGTGCTGCGATGACCTGCCCACAGGTGAGTGACTCCGCCTCCCGCTGTCCTCGCTGCGAAGCGCCATCTATACCACTTAGCTACAGAGGGGAACTTCAGCCTGGAGGCTAAATTAATCTCTCCACTGAGCATATGGTCAAAAAGCAAGGCATACATACCAAACTTACACAACATACCAAATTTACAGATATTTGGATCTTATCCTGGGAAACTCTATCACTACACCTGCTCTTAGTGTAGTAGTCGTGTATAATCGAGTCAGAGGACCATGTTGTGGATGCAGGATGCAGAAAATAAAGATATCTAGGCATCCACAACCTAGGAAAATATGATTCATTTTTTTTTACCATTCAGAAGTGGAGGGATACAAAAGAGATTGCTGCATTAGGATACCATCACTCTGCTGACTCACAGAGATGCCTGATCTGTGCTGAATACATGGCTAAAACGGAAGTTGATTGGTCGGTGTACGGTCAGTGGTTTTCTGAATTCTATGTGTCACTATAAAAGGAAGAGGTGATTGAAACAAAGGTGAGTCTGACGGTAGTCACACAAACTGGGCGCTTCATTCGTTCGGGCTGAGTGCGTATCCGTGCTCAGTATCCAAATGGTTTACCACGGCCTGGACTGTGTGCTTCTCAGCAGTTTTTACAATGAGTCACTGTGAACCCTCTAAAGCACCGTGAGGGTTCATCCCCGCTGATGACTTTCCTAAACAGCTGGGGGGAAAGCATGATGGGGAGAGGTCAAAGGTCACCAGTCCTGTTTTAATCTTCTTTAGGCCTGGCGCTATTTCTGTAAATCCTCCACTTATTCCTCACTCCCCCCCGTCCCGTCCCCGTCCTGTCCCGTCCCCGTCCCCGTCCCGTCCCGTCCCGTCCCGTCCCGTCCCGTCCCCGTCCCCGTCCCCGTCCCCGTCCCCGTCCCGTCCCGTCCATGCTGGACTGTGGTTCCCAAACCTGAGACAGACGTGGACAGGTCCGCTCCGCTGCAAATTCTCCCCCGTGTGGAGATCGGAGGGAATCATGGTGTGATGGCGGTCTGTGTGGAAGAGAACCCAGCCTGCGCCCCCACCCCCAGGAGCCGGCTGCCCCCACCCCAGAACCCCTCCCCCAGAGCCCAGCTACCGGCGGATCTCTTCCTCCTTCCTCCCCAGCGAGCCCCAGGGTGTGGGGGGATAGAGAGAGGAGGCTCAGAGAAAGAACACAACGTCACTGGACTCATCTCTTCAGATTACCCCAGGGGTACGGGAGGCCAAATAGGGACAAGGTTGCTTCCTTTCAGAAAGCTTTGTCTTAATATTCACCTCCCATTGAAAGGCAAAAAACGATGTTCCAGCTTTTAGTCACACTAACTACACATTTGTGAGAGATTTCAGTTCTGTACTGTATGCACCCTGATTTTGCAGGAGAGGTATTTAATGACTTTAGCTAGATTTGTTACACCAGTATCAGTATAAACCTTTACACAGTTAGGGAGGATGACGCTAAATCTGAACAGAAACTAAACTGTTCCTCTTGTGCAGTGGCATTTTATAATGGTTTCTCAATGCACAGTATGTCTCTATCAGAAAGCTTCACATTTAAAATGGTTTCACAGACTTTGAGGACAAAGTGTGTCCTCAACAACCCTTAATGCTAGATTTATAGCCAGGGAAGCAAATCTGCTTAATTCTTTTACTTTGTTTTTGTGTTCAACAGTGATATATTTTTTCCTTCCATTTGTGTTCAATACTAATAATTTATTTTTACTCGGTCATTTGCCAAGAAAAGGTCAGTTTACCAAAAAAATGCACAATCATGCAAACACTGCAAAATAAAACAAATCACAACTATGCTATCCTATTTCGGCATTGTATCTGCAGGGATTTCCTTGTCATCTCAGATAAAATAATGTAAGTGAGAGAGAGCAATTTTCTGCAGTCCACATTCAGGCTGCACAGAAGCTTTTTATCCAATGGGATGAGAGCATTTTCAGGTATTTCGGCAGAGTGGCAAATTTCCCCCTCATCCTCATAAATCCTCCCTCCTGATCTGGATTTTGGATTTTGTTCTCTAATGTAGGGTGTTGGTCGGTGGTGGGTCTTGGGGTGGACCGGGGACCTGTTCCAGGGTGTCCCGAGCTCTCGGGGTTGTTCGTCTTTCTGAGGACACCAAAATGACACGTGACACGGGGGCGGATTTGCCCCTCCGTCCGCCGGGACACGACTCCGGCCTCCCGCTAAAATCGGAGCGGGATCCGGGCGGATGCTGTTCCTAAGCAACGACCTTCATCCGGCTTCTGGATCGCGTCGGGACACTCAATCTCATCTGGAAAGGGATGATATATATTAGAGGGCTTTCGCAAGATTTTCTGTTGTGTATCAAGGCCGGTCCGGCTCTGGATTTACGGCTCTCTTGGAGAACAGAGCCAGCCCTTATTTCATTCCTGCCTGCTCGCTGCATCAGAGGAACCTTCTTATTACGGTTCACCATCCATTCTTTATCCTTCTTTTATCCCTGCCATCTCCGGAGAGAAAGCCCGTTTATCAGTGTTATTAACACGGCTCTGTATGATCTCCTCTCTCCTTCCGTGTTCACACATCGCGTTTGAAACTGAATTTATGTACTGGCAAGCCGACCTCTGGTCCAGATGTTGACTTTTTTTTTTGGTGTCTGGTCAGTTTTGTTCTGTGTTTTTTATTTCCATAATCATTGTGTGGGTTTCACTCCAGCACACTGTGAGGGAACTTTCTGGAATTCTGTGGTGCAGATCCAACATACACTTCCTTTCTCCCCTCTCTCTCTCAGGGTTGGGTTTTCAGAAACCCAGCGGGGGTTTCGCTTGTGTAAATGTTACTCACGTTCTGGAGGGGGACATGGGAATCTGGAATCCCGGATGCAGAGAACCTTGAGAAGGTCTGAGAAGTTTGGCTTTTCTCTCGTGTCGCATATCGTCAGGAGGGAAAGAGACTGTGGGCGTGGCTGGCCCTCGTTCAGAGGCCTGTAAAATGGCTCCCCTTAGATGCTGGGAGCAGAACTGCGTCTCCAGCAGCCATTCGCACGCGGCTGTGGGTAGCAGCAGTGATTACCGTAACTGCGGTCAGGGGACAGAGAATGGGGAGAGCTTACTCGCAGCTACGAGAGAGGCAGGAGTTTAGCTTTCAAAATTTCTTGCGAGCAAAATATTCAACCCCAGAGACTGTAAATTAGCCAGCGCACTCAACAAAATTCACAGCAGCATCATGCAAAGCTTGGGTCGGTACAATCCAACAAATAAATGGCCTATAAATTATCTATAATATTGCTTATTGGACAATACAATCTCCTTGGATGGTGCTGTGGTTAGTCGTCCCTATGGCCCCAACACAACACAGTTTTGGCTTCTGACAGTTTTTTAAGGGTTTTTTTAGTTCTGGATGTATTGTTGGGCATTCTCTTTCTTTGTATCCCATAATGATTTATAAGGTGCTCCACTACCTCTCTCTCACCCATGAATGCCTGAGGGGTGTTCTTCCCCTCTCAATATCCAGTGTTTCACACACCTCATCTCTTCGTATCATTTTGATTCATTCACACCCTGGGATTTGCCTTATTATGATAAAATATCACTGGGAATAACAGTTTCTTTCTGTGGGAATCGCGAATGGGATATTCTGGCTGAGGTGGATCTGCGAATAGATTGCCTCTGTGATTTGTTTCATTTTCATTGCTGCAGGAGATCCGTCACCTTGAATCTCATTACTCTTTTTTTTACCTCCTGAGAACGTGTATCATCAGAACTGAGGAAATACCAGACCTGGGAACTGCTCACGAGGAACGCCGAGCGAGGTTAACGAGAAACACATCCAGTAAAAAAAAATATAACGTAAGAAGTCTGAGCGAGTGTACACTTAATTACAGGAGTCGCTCTGAGCAGCCTGGCTTTCTGCCACTCTCCCTGTTGAGGGTACACATTTGAGTGTTAGGCGGAGGGGCAGACAGCCGACAGATGTGCCGGGAGGGGGGGGGGGGAGTTTGGGATTGGGCGCAGCGGATTGGGTTTCGCCTCCTGAGGGTGTGCAGGCCGGTCCCATACGGTCAGAACCCCCCGGGGTCTACTGGCAGATTTTCACCACGTCTGCCGCTCAATCGATCCAGGAACTAATGGTCTAAATTCACCAACTGGACAGGAAGTGGCGAGCCCCGTTTAAGTCTCCCCCACACAATCACAAAGTGCACTTTCTTTTTCTACACACAATCACAATGCGCACTTTCTTTTTCTACACACAATCACAAAGTGCACTTTCTTTTTCTACACACAATCACAAAGTGCACTTTCTTTTCCTACACACAATCACAAAGTGCACTTTCTTTTCCTACGCACAATCACAAAGTGCACTTTCTTTTTCTACGCACAATCACAATGCGCACTTTCTTTTTCTACACACAATCACAATGCGCACTTTCTTTTTCTACACACAATCACAAAGTGCACTTTCTTTTTCTACACACAATCACAATGCGCACTTTCTTTTTCTACACACAATCACAAAGTGCACTTTCTTTTTCTACACACAATCACAAAGTGCACTTTCTTTTCCTACACACAATCACAAAGTGCACTTTCTTTTTCTACACACAATCACAAAGTGCACTTTCTTTTTCTACTCTCCGTGTATGCAGTATATTGAATGGTTTGCCATTTGATTCAGGTATATTTGCTTTTTGGGTGATTCTGTTTTACGATAAGAAAGTCAAGTGATTGTTTTTGGTCTTGAAGAATATCACAGGAAAGACACACAGAGTGGGTCTATATATAAATACAAGTGTTTAATGGGACATAACGGGTGCTTATAATGCTTATCTGTGAGGACTATAATCACTGATGTGATTTAGGGCTGGATTCAATCAACATATGTTCTTAAATTTTACTCATTTTACTCAACAAAACTTGGTCTTTTGATTTTGTCCTTCAATGTTCTGTTCAGTCCAAAATGAATGAATGTATATAAAATTAAAACTTACTCGTAGTGTAGTAGTGTTGTAGTGTTGATTTAGTTTCGGTCGTATAATTTTGTAGAAGTCTTTAACTCAAGCTCATGCTGGGTGTGTACAACCTTCACTTTCTGGGGGAAAATGGGGACGTTATGTACCCATCTTTAAGTTCCGGGGTCTGGATTCTCTATTACCACCCCATAAGAGATAATGCCTTTCCATACTACCCCTGATGCCTACACGACATTTCAATGGAGGAAGCAGAACCATAGAAGTTTCAGATGATTTGACACAAAATAGCAGTGCATTTAAGGACTTTCCACTTCATCCATCTGTCTATGCCTCCATTATGTGCTGTCATATTGACGGTGATGATTATCTGTTAGTCTTGTCTTGCAAAAGTGGTGCCCTATAAAAGCAAAGCAACTACCACAACAATATTGCACAAATCAGTATCTTTATTGCGTTAGATTCCTTGCCGGGACCTTGCGCAACTGTACGCGAGTCGCTCAAGCATAAACAGCTAAATCATTGTTCATTGTGGCGGTAGAGTTAACTTAACTGCACCCAAACAGCTGGCCGACAGTGACATTGCATGCAGTCATTGTTGGCCCTTCCACTGACTAATGTACTCTGGGCTCTGTGGTAGTCGGGTCACACCGGCTTGTGACATCTGCCCCGAGCCCAGCAAACAATGGGCCAATGGCTGGGCTCTTTATTGTTTCCACGGCGATAGGCTTCCTCAGTCGGGTTCTCCGCTGAGCGTCGGGACACAGAGCCCTCTCTGCTTCGCCACGCCGTGGGTCCATCAGGAAGAAACGCAGCCTGCTACGACCGGGGCCATTTTCCAGCCCGGAGACAAGTCACAGTCTGGTGATTCGATGGAACACAAATAACAGCTGAAAAACAGGCACGTGCCATAACAGTGCCATAACAGTGCCTACAAGCCAAACAGTTTGACGGTGTTTTCAACTTTTATGCCGAGTTGGCGGTAAGCCGAGGTTGCCGGGATACTTACCCAGCGTACGTGCCGCGTGGAGCGATGGCTACGGACCCTGTCGCCCCGGCGATAGAGCTCGGCTCCGTATGAAGAGCACTTAGATCCCCTTCGCCGCCCTGCGTCGAAGTGCAAATGCACATAAATGAGTTTGGAGCCATTGAGCAAATGGAAAGGAGGGATTAGCATCTGTCCTTGTTTACAGGTTTCCTCCAGATTGACAACACTGGGATTCAGCTAACATTCAGCACCTGGTGGGGAGTGTGGTGTGGTAGGGGTGGGGGGTGGGGGGGTAGTACACACATAACTTTTAATGTTTTACGACACCCTGGGGCCACTGGATCGACATAAAGAAGGCGCAGCAGGGATGTTTGTGTTTTGTTTATTTTAATCGCTGCCTTCTTATTTATGTCACTCTTGCCACGTTTTTTTCCCCTCACATTTTCCCTACACACGTTCTTGCTCTTGGACCTCGCCCTCTCTCACCATCCAGCGTGCGCGCGTCCAGCGGGTCCCCCGCTCCCCCGGCACTGCTCCGAAGGGCCCTACTGAGCGGTTCCCGGCGTGGCGTCGGCGGCGTTCGCGGTGCCGTGTGGGTTTTCCGCTTGCAGCGGCTAGGTCGACCCGGGCGGTGCTCATCTTCTCAGGGATTGTCCGTGGTGGATTCTCCGCGCACAGCTGTGTGCGGTTCCGCCCCCAAGCCCTGGGATGGGATCCAGATGTGTGGGAAACGTGAGCGTGGGCTGGGACCCCCAAACGCCGCCCCCAACCTCCACCTCCGATCTTTCCAGTGGTCTGTGCCTGGTCCAGGACGATTGTGTAGCCTCTGTTTTAATCATGCCTCAACACTGCATTAAAAAGCATAGCAGTGAACAAGCATGGCAATAATCTTAGTCAACTGAGAAACAGAGGAACGCTCAATCAAATTACCAAACTTCTGCTCAATGGACAATCATTGACACAAAAAGGAAAGTTTCACTCTAACGGAACTCTCTAGAATTCTTCCAGAGAGAAGTGTGTGGAGGAACCTTATTAAACTTCTATACCCTTTTGATCCCAACACACCCTCCCAACACACTGAATATCGAGTCCAGCAGTGGCTGAATGGAAACTCATCTCTCCGCAGAGGATGCTGATGTCTGCAGTCAGATGTGGGTTAGCGGTGCGACGCATTCGCAGTCAGTAGGGCAGCCTGCGCTCTCCACGGCTGTCTCATTAAGCCAAACTGACACGTGCCCCTGTCCCAGAGCTCTCCCGGCTGAAAATGAGGACTTTTGGATTTTGATTTAATCTGTCGTTTTGGCTGCATTTTTCCTAAGCTGTCTCATCATCCCTTCTTCCCTGGAGCACTACTAACTGTAGCGGCAGAATGATTAAGGACCAGAAGGTTATGGGTTCACGACCGGAGTGAGGTTCAGCTGTGGTCCAATCGCGTTGGTCCGTGTCCAGCTGCATATAAGGGACAGACGTAAACTATGCATATCACCGAGGATGTCTCCTGAGCATATATTTCATATAATGACCTTCTTTTGAGTCGACCAAAACGGACATATGCTCATTCTTCGGGCACGGTATGAGTTTAGTATCTTTACACCAGGAATACCTATTAGGAGGGGGAAGCACTGAAGGTCCTTGAAATAATATTATGTTGTCATAAAAACGTAATTCATGCAAATGTTTTTTTTTTTTCTTATTTGCAAAGGTGCATTGTAATGTGCTGTATCCCTGTGTTTGTGCCCGTACATAGTCTGGGTGAATATATCTTTAGAGAGGAGATTGGGGCTGTCTGTAGACAGGAGATCGGGGCTGTCTGTAGACAGGAGATCAGGGCTGTCTGTAGAGAGGAGATCAGGGCTGTCTGTCGACAGGAGATCGGGGCTGTCTGTAGAGAGGAGATCAGGGCTGTCTGTAGAGAGGAGATCAGGGCTGTCTGTCGACAGGAGATCGGGGCTGTCTGTAGAGAGGAGATCAGGGCTGTCTGTAGAGAGGAGATCAGGGCTGTCTGTAGACAGGAGATCGGGGCTGTCTGTAGAGAGGAGATCAGGGCTGTCTGTAGAGAGGAGATTGGGCTGTCTGTAGAGAGGAGATCTGGGCTGTCTGTAGACAGGAGATCAGGGCTGTCTGTAGAGAGGAGATCTGGGCTGTGTGTAGAGAGGAGATCAGGGCTGTCTGTAGAGAGGAGATCAGGGCTGTCTGTAGAGAGGAGATCTGGGCTGTCTGTAGACAGGAGATCAGGGCTGTCTGTAGATAGGAGATCGGGGCTGTCTGTAGAGAGGAGATCTGGGCTGTGTATAGAGAGGAGATCAGGGCTGTCTGTAGAGAGGAGATCAGGGCTGTCTGTAGACAGGAGATCAGGGCTGTCTGTAGACAGGAGATCGGGGCTGTCTGTAGAGAGGAGATCTGGGCTGTGTGTAGAGAGGAGATCGGGGCTGTCTGTAGAGAGGAGATCGGGGCTGTCTGTAGAGAGGAGATCTATTTGAGTGTATTTGTGTGGAGTGTATTTGAAACGCTGTAGTTCCCAGAAACAATGTCTGGGAGAAGATAGCGGGAAGTCGAAGAGACCGTCTCTTGCGCCTAAAGCAAAGTGGTCTCCTCCCCTCCCTTGCCCTAGTAAAGGATCTGTGTTCCCCCCCTCCTCTCTTTCTCTCTCTCTCTCTCTCTCTCTCCCCCCCTCCCTCCCTGGGTTGTGTTAAATTGCTTAATCGTCCCTCACTAATGCAGGCAGACCTGGGACCCAGTGCTGGAGTTGGCCAAGTGTGCGTGCTCTCTGTGAGAGCCCCGGGGGGTGGAGGGGATTTGGGGGGGGGGGGGGGGGGCGGGGTTGAGACCACCTCTGCTCTTATTGTCTCTGAGCGTTTGGTCTCACCGGCGGCCCCATGAATCCGCCACCGTAGGGTGGGGCCGAGCGTAAACCCGGCAGATTAACGGCCTGATTCAGTCCCGCGTGCCGAAAAAAACCCACCGCTCCTCGCATTCCAGCGGGCATAGTCTGAGCGCTCGCGGACGGACACGCCCAGGCGACCCGTACAGCCTCCATACCGCGGAGACGTCCTCCTGTCCTCTTTGCCTTGCGCTGTCTAACAGAGCCAACCAATGCAAAAGCCAAATATAGATCTTTTTTTTCCCAGAGTCTTCCCTCGTTGTAGTCTGCTGTTACGTTGCTGACAGATTCTGATTACAAAACACAAAAGCATCAGGCTGTGAGGTGAGCTGTGCCGTTTCCACGGAACATGCTGCTGGAGCATTGTGGGATACTCCTGGGAGGTGTGTGCGAAGAATATCAAGAATAATGCGTAGCTAAGGGGCCGTCTAGAAAGAGCAAAGCCACAGCCTGCAGCTGTGGTAACCAACCAGGTTCCTGGAGATCTACCATCCTGTAGGTTTTCATTTCAACCCTGATTTGACACATCAGTTTCTACTAATTAGCAGCTGAATGAGGTCTCTAGATGTTGAATGAGGTGTGCTTTGTTAGGGTTGCAGCGAAAACCTACAGGATGGTAGATGGTCAGGAACAGGGTTGCTTACCTCTGGTCTACAGGCTGGAACAGGTTAACTTGTTTAGTGAAAAAAACATTTTTGGAATGAGGGGGGAAAAGATCAGAAAAAATCTGTAAATGAATTTATATGGGGTTCACCAAATGGTAAGAAAAGAAGTCACTCTACAGCGTGTGCCACTTGAGAAGGCTAGTGTTGTCCTGCAACTGAATCAGCTTTACCCTTTTCCGCATAAGTGCAGCTGTTATTGCCCCCACAGCTCCAAAGCCACCCTTCCCTGACCTTGCACCTGCTCCTAGTGTAACGGGCATCTCTGCTCGGTCCCTTGTTGGGCTTGGCGGATATCCAAAGCTCCGTGCTTATGCCAAAGGGCTTTGGTTTTGGGCTGTGAAGTTTTGGTGGGGTGCCTGCAGGTCACCAGGTGATACCCTGGTATGTGGAGGGTGCCATATCCCCAAGTTAATCCCTGCCCCCTGTCTTTGCGCCAAGTGGACTCTTTTTTTTATATTCTCAAAAACTGAAGAATCAGCTATTGTTATTTATAGAGTCTGGATAATTACTGCCTTTGTTTTCAGCTAGGAACTTCTGTTCAATATTTACACCGCCTACAGTTAAAGGCAAAAGTACTAGGACAGTAACACAATTTTTGTTGCTCTTCTAAAATGGGGGGACTATGTTGAAAAGGCCTGTAATTTCTACATGGATCACCTGGTATGGATGTAAATACCCTTGACTTAAAGCTGACAGTCTGCACTTTAACCCCATATTCAGTGATTGCTTTATTTCAAATCCAATGTGCTGGAGTGCAGAGCCAAAAACAACAAAAATTGTGTCACAAAACCTTTGCACTTTTTACCTGTGTATGTATGTATAGATCACCCTTATTCTAAAATCATCTTCTTGTGGTTTAGGGATGAAAGCCTTTTTTGCCTTTCTGTCATATTCCAAGGGAAAACTGCCTAATCAACAAATTATGAACTATAAATGCTAAATATTATCTGTAACAAATCTAAAGCATCACAATTGTGGTTATTGGATTTATCATTGTTTTTTATTCCCTATTTTGGTTTCGGCGAAAAAAATTTCAAATTTGGCAGCTGTAAAAGAGCTGGTCAATAATGGCTGGAAATGGGAATTTTTAGAACAATAACAGGTCGTGTTTTTCTGGGAACACTTTGTGCGAGTTAAAAAAACGTTACTGATAAAAATGCCGTTGGTTTGAAAAGGAAGCCTGATTGGCCCAGTCACAATGCGTTCACCAGGGTTCATTACACTCAGCAAGGGACTGCAAGGGGCTGCAGGGGAATCGTGTTCCTTGTTGAGGAGGCCAGAATTTCGCTCTTCAAAGTGAGGACAGGGCAGAGAATATTGCCAAACTTTTTGCTTTGTCTTATGCGGCAGAAAAGTGCACGTACAGCTGTTTTTAAACACGTTGGACAAATGTGGGAGATGCCAAAGATTTATGACTTACCCTTTCATTCTCATACCCAGTGGACATTTCCTGCATCCAACCAGACCCTTCCCCTGAGCATAACTGCTTAAATAACCTTTTTCATTAGAGCCTTACGTGAATTTAAGTTGTATATTCGCTGTCTTTATGTACACACCTAAAACAAATGTTTCAGGAATGTTGTGGAGCATTCCTGCTAGATTCCCGTTTGGTTGTGAGATACAGTTACTTCAAGAATGTTGTGCAGGAAAATGTTCCAGGCGTGTTGTATACAAACCGTGTCATGTCCTGAGTCAGGAAAAAAAAATCATGGAGGACCTGTTTCTAGACTGGATTTCCAAACATTTCTAGAACATTTCAAGAACATTCCAAATGTAATCTTGAGATTTCAAATTTGTTGAATGTTGATAAAATTAAAATAGCATAAATAACTATACATACCAAAGAAATGAAAAAATACTGGAATAATAAAGCTGAAAACTTTTCCTAACATGTTCCTTTTGAATTAAATATAAAGCTCAAGGGATATGTAGGAAACCAAACAAATTTATGCCTTGGAAACATTTACCCATACTTTCCAGCTAGGGTTAGCTGGGTATATATTTCAGATTATCTTGATTAATAACATCATTTTTTGACAGCGAGCCAGGCATTGTGTCATTGCGCAAGATGGCTTTTTGGGTGTGAGGTAAAGAAACGGGGATGTGTGCATTAAAGCTACTCTTTTTCCAGCTGTGAGGGAGAGCATATTTGCAGCCGGAGCTGATATATACGCTGGAGCCGTATGGCATCTATGACAGGATATCCTTCACGTGTGCAAGCACAGTCTGGCTCCCTTTCCCCACATCCTACCCCAGCGCTCCGTGGAGCAGTCTGACTCACGGTCGGGTGTGGCCCGCTGCAAAATTAGAACCTTTTTCCACTGCGTTTTTCCAGACTGAGAGAAAACTTCTTGTGAAGACCATATAGTAAGCGATCCAGAATGGCACATTTGCCCGAGAACGACCATAAAACACACGGCCATGTTCAGTGTCACCCTGCCGATTAAAAAAAAAAAAAACATTTCCCCCCAGACACGAAGCCTTATTTATTCACAGTCCTGTGACGTTTAAGAGAAATATGTTTTACAGTACCTAATTGAAAGCTTGAATAACACGAGAAAAAAAAAATTATGTTTTTCACTGGCTGTTGAAATGCTTGTGTTTATCGAGCGTATAATTCAAGCAATGTGATGAACGCGTTGCGCAATTGCAGTTTTCCACGGTTCTTCTCAGCGGGGGAAAAATAAAGTGGGTCTTGACATTATTTTTTTTTTTGAAGCGGGTCCAAAGGGCACGCCTCCTGGCCGAGGTGCCAGAGCCGCACAGTCGGGTCAGTGTGGATCCGTATGAAAGTCGGCAGTGTGGTCGGGCCGCGGGGTCACGTCCTGGGCCCAGTCCTCACCTCACCCCCGGTCTCCTGCCGCGTGTGAGCGCTGGAGCCGCGGGACGGCCCGACCTGTGGGCTCCCGAATAAACAAACAGGCTGTTTAGGGCGGGCGACCCAGTGAGCGAGCGAGCGAGCGAGCGAGCGGGCCGGCATCCAAACAGAACTGCCCTTGTGTCTCCTGATGGCTGCAGAACTTTAACGTCTCTTTGAGGGATAACAGCCGCCCAACACATCGCTGGGGTCCCCTAACCCCTCAGCCAGAGAGCCTAACCCCTCGGCCAGAGAGCCCAACACATCGCTCGGGTCCCCTAACCCCTCGGCCAGAGAGCCCAACACATCGCTGGGGTCCCCTAACCCCTCGGCCAGAGAGCCCAACACATCGCTGGGGTCCCCTAACCCCTCAGCCAGAGAGCCCAACACATCGCTCGGGTCCCCTAACCCCTCGGCCAGAGAGCCCAACACATCGCCCGGGTCCCCTAACCCCTCAGCCAGAGAGCCCAACACATCGCTGGGGTCCCCTAACCCCTCGGCCAGAGAGCCCAACACATCGCCCGGGTCCCCTAACCCCTCAGCCAGAGAGCCCAACACATCGCTGGGGTCCCCTAACCCCTCGACCAGAGAGCCTAACCCCTCGGCCAGAGAGCCCAACACATCGCTGGGGTCCCCTAACCCCTCGACCAGAGAGCCCAACACATCGCTGGGGTCCCCTAACCCCTCAACCAGAGAGCCCAACACACCGCTGGGGTCCCCTAACCCCTCGGCCAGAGAGCCCAACACATCGCTCGGGTCCCCTAACCCCTCGACCAGAGAGCCCAACACATCGCTCTGGTCCCCTAACCCCTCAGCCAGAGAGCCCAACACATCGCTCGGGCCCCCTAACCCCTCAGCCAGAGAGCCCAACACATCGCTCAAGTCCCCTAACCCCTCGGCCCTCATAGCAGCTGGGAGCTGGCCAACAGGAGAGGAGGTTCTGTGAGTGTCGGCAGTATGCGCTCTGTTTACTGGCAGGATCTGAAACTCCTTCAGCCACAGAATACAATCTATCAACTGAGTATGTACCGTGCAGTCCTGTATCTTTGGCACCTCCATCATCGGCTTCTTGTTCATTTACATTTCTGCTCTTGGTTTCACATCAAGTTTATGAGCAGTCCCAGACACTGATCTCTAAGGAGGAGTGCTCGCCACACACTGTTACAGTGACTACTGTTGTATTTGGTTTGTGATTCCAACATATTAGTAATTTTACAGGGGTGGAAATGCATAAGAATAAGTTCAAACGCAGGCATAAAACAATACTAACAGTCACTGCATTTTATTCCAGTTGCTGTGAACCAGAATTTGCATAGGCGTAACTGAAAGGGGCTCTTTAGATTTATGAAAATTTTCTGGAGTATTCAAACCTACACATCTCTTTGAATACTGGCCATAACAGCCGCGTACAGATAAGCTCACAAAAGGACCGTTGCGGGGAGGGCGTGCAGCTCCTGACAAAAAAAACCCCAAAATAAATAGACGTGGAATATTTTTGGAAAAGTACGGCAATAAACCAGCCTCAGCATAGCAGCCACACCTAATACATTTACTGTCCCTAAAAACAATGGGAGCATTTGTGTGGTGAGTGAAAAATAGTGCAAAATGGCTGCCATGCCCATGTCCAAAGATCAAGTGGGTGCTCTACTGTACATCGATGGAGACTGAGGTGAATTCTCCCCACAGTCATGGGCACTTAGATCCTGAGACAAAAGGTGCTATATAATTGCAATCTGTTGGAATATATCGACATGCTAATGATATTTATTCCCTGCTAAATGTCTATTATGTAGCGATTACCATGCTAATGGTGTATTCATGGGAGGGTAGCGCGCATAGATCTTAGGGTCTCAGCTGAATCAGCACTTAACAAAGGTAGTCGTATTGATCAACAGGCCAAACAACAGACTGAGTGAAAGGTAGAGATGCACATTAATGGCAGATGTATTTATTTTCTGTCCAGTCAGGGATACGCAGCCCCGATCCCTCACTCAATATGTACTTTAGTGTACCTTCTGTCTATCGGCAAGCAAAACCAGAGACTTCCAGACTCCAGTTATTTAGTTTACCAACAGCATGTCGCAATATTTTTGTATAATCTTATCTTACTTTATTAATAATTAGATATTTGTTCAGATTTCTATGTTCTTTTCCAGGAAAAGAAATTCCATAAAATACGCCCTTTACACATTCGCTAAGGAGGGAGGGACTGTAAGGCAAGATTATGAAGACTCTAAATAGGGTTTTTATTTTCACTGAACGAATGTCTAATAGCATTAATATTTGGAGCCAGTGAGTAATTTTCTTCATGTATAATTATCCTTATGAATGATTATTTAATTCAGAAAAAGGATTTTGACCTTTATGGTTGAAATACTGTTTGCACTTTAATATGTTGACCAATAAAAATCTGACCAATCTCAGATTGCTTAGGGTAAACTTTTAGAATAGTTATCTCCCTCAACAGTATGGGGATAGTTGAAAGACATATTATAATTTCATATTTGTTTTTTTCTTTAGTTTATTTTTTATTATTGAACTGTTCTCGATTTAATTGTTTTTTACAATTAAGCATGCAGTATTCATGTCCTCATATGAAAACTAAAGCACTGCTCAAAACTGAATTAAGGAAATGCCAAGAAAAGCCCTCACACCAAATAATTTACAGAACATTTACAGTACATGCATTTTTCACTGGTGCAAATGACGTGGGATGGAAACCGTTGTGTTTTGTTCAGAGGGGGTTAAGACTGGATTCCCGGAGGGTACTTCTACTGACTCAGGAGACAGGCAGCTGCAATAGTGTTGAGAAATGGTAAATGGACTGCATTTATATAGCACTTTTATCCAAAGCGCTTTACAATTGATGCCTCGCATTCACCAGAGCAATTAGGGGTTAGGTGTCTTGCTCAGGGACACTTCGACATGCCCAGGGTGGGGGATCGAACCGGCGACCATGCACGCACACACAATAAGATAAGTCACCTTTTCTTTGTGATCGAGTCGGATTTCGCATGGCTTATTTTATACCTTTAATAACGTTCGCCCTAAATTCAGAAGCAGACATGCTGTCACTTTTGAATGAAAGCAGAATTAAATGGTCCTTGAGAACTTGTAATTATAATCGCTGAATCGTGTCACAGCGTCACACATTTTATTTCCAGACCGTTCAAACCGCTCGTCCTGTAGAAGGGAGACATCACAGGTTTTCCACGACCGAGGAATTCTGGATGCCCGGGCTAGGACGGTGCCCGGGTTGTCTACTTGGATGACTTGGTCTTTCTTCCGAGTGAGCTCTTTGTGGGAGGGAAGAAGGCGGTTTGTTGGGATGGGGGTGGGGGGTGCTGGCCTGGCTCAGCACCCCCATCATGCGATTTGGTCAAATGTGGCCGAACCAGAAGTGGTTCGGGAGGCTGGAGCAATCACGGCTGCCATATCGATTTGACGTCCCTCCTTCACACAGGAGGAGAATGCGT
This sequence comes from Anguilla pacifica, assembly GCA_039654925.1. NCBI lineage: Eukaryota > Metazoa > Chordata > Actinopteri > Anguilliformes > Anguillidae > Anguilla > Anguilla pacifica. Next base: position 46,918,469 of record CM077294.1, read on the forward strand.
GCAGGGTGGCGGGAGGAGAGGAACCGGACTGGTCCCCACGATCGCGGTGACCGCGCCAGAACCCAGAACCGCGGCTTAATTGCCTCTTCATTTGTCACGCCCGTTAGCGGCGCTGGGTCGCGTTGGGAGCGCTGGGTCGCGTTCCTAATGGGGCCGTCTGGGCCGATGTGCCACGGTGGAGAGACGGGAGCGTTTGACACTGTGCCGTGTGATTGACACTGAAAGGCGGGAATATCCCTGTGCTTCTGCCTGAAGCCGAAATCCAATTAGGCAGGCATCCCAGTTTCAGTTTTTGTCTTTTTCCCATTTGTTTCAATGAGTGAAAATGGGATCCTCTAATCAGACTCTAATGCGTGAAGCTTTTTTTAGTGATAATCGAGGGAGTCATTCTAAAATGTGTTTTTTATCATATTTGGAATTATAGTAAACCAGTGGATTTTAGGTAATCAGATTATCAGACTGGGGATTGAGTGTGTGTGGCAGTTAATTTACTTATCCCACAATAGAGATGGTGAAGGGCAATGCTGTGATCTTGTTTCTGATTTACGCTGAACCCATTTTCTGACCAGAGGTGTGTAATTGTGGGTTGCGAGTGTGGGCGGCACGGGAGGTGGGAGAGGCAGAGGGAGGGAGAGAACAAAAGGACTAACTGAGAGCTGAACAGGAGTGGCGGTGAGAACAGAATAAAGGTCTGGGATCCCTCCAGTTTTTATAAGGGGCTGGTAATTTATCACCGGCCCCTTAGCCATCACACTTAACGCCTGGGCACCGGGAAGCATCTCTGAATCACAGTGAGAGAGAGGAAGAGAGAGAGAGAGAGAGAGAGAGGGAGAGAGGGAGAGCGAGAGGGAGGGAGGAAGGGAGGGAGAGCGAGAGAGAGAGAGGGGGCAGACGAGAAAGGGGGAGGGACTGTTGCTGCGTTTGTCTCTGCTGTCATTTGGCTGCAGAGCGATTCAGCGGCAGGAGGGTCTGCCGAGGAGAGCAGCAGAGAGAAAGAGAGAGAGAGAGGGAGGGAGGGAGAGAAAGCGAGAGAGAGAGAGAGAGGCTGACCAGCAGTGAAGCAGCAGCAGCAGCAGCAGCAGCAGCAGCTCTACAGTAAGGGAGAGAGGAGCGGTAGAGAGCTGGATTTTCACCCCCAGATGAAAGGATCTCCACTGCCTGGGGGGACGTCTCCTCTTTCAATCCAGCCATAGCCTTTTCCTCCGGCCTGGCGTGAGCTAGGGAGAGGGGGAGAGAGGAAGGGAGGAAGGGAACGAGGGAGAGGAAATCAGCACCGGTGGATTTTTTGCTTGCTTGCTTGCTCCTGCTTCCCTCTGCCTCACTGATGTCTCTAAATGGTTTCACGCAGGGCCGATGCTTGGGGCTAGTGTGAAAGGGAGGCGAGTCGATCTCGACAACGACCTCGAGGAGATCGCTACCAAGGGCCGGGCGGAGGGCGAGGGCGGTGGCGGGACCATGGCCGCCAAGCGGGGCAAGCCGGGGGTCCCGCAGGCCGCCCCCCAGCGGGGCGAGCTGCGGGTGTTCCGGGCCGGCGCGTCCGAGGGGCGGCTGCCCGTCCCCTCCTCCGGCCTCCGGAAGCAGAAGTCCCTCACCAACCTGTGCGTCCTGACCGACGCCGAGAAGAAGCTGCAGCTCTACCAGCCCAAGTGGTGCGACGACATGGCCAAGCCATCCGGCGGGGGCGTGGGGGGCAACCCAAAGGCAGGAAAGCCCAAGGAGGGCGGAGGGGGGCCTCTGTCCCGCAACCTCTCCAAGTCCGAGCACTCGCTGTTCCAGGGGAAAGCCAAGCCTTTCGGCCCCCTGGCGGCCCCCGCGGGCCTGGGCAAGCCCAGCCGCATCCCCCGCGGGCCCTACGCCGAGGTGAAGCCCCTCAGCAAGGCCCCCGACGGCCCCGACAACGACAGCAAGTCTGACGACGAGATCCTCTCCAGCAAGGCCAAGGCCAGCGAGAAGAAGAAGCTGGCGGAAAGTTCCGTAGCCGTCCCGCCGGGCGGGGACAAGGGGGTCAAGGGGCCGGAGGAGGGGGACAAGGCCTTCCTGAAGGTGGACCCGGAGCTGGTGGTCACTGTGCTGGGCGACCTGGAGCAGCTGCTGTTCAGCCAGATTTTGGGTGAGTAAACGGGTCCCCTATCCGGCCCGCGGTGGGCACTGCACGCGCCCGGCTTTCTCATCGCCCGCCCCGGCCGAGGAGCCGCCAGGCCTCCCGCCATCGCACGCCCGCTCGCCCGCACGCCCGCTTGCTCGCTCGCTTGCTGTTAGAGACTCGCATTCCTCCTTCTGCCGAGATAATCGGATTCATTAAAAAAACATTGCCTGCTTTAACCATTTCCCGCTGCTGGTCCGCCCATGTGCGAAACGGCCTGCCGCGGCTGTCGGTGCAGGATGTGAGCTTGGGCTGCTTCTGACAGGCTGTCAGTGCATGCGCTTCTGCAGGGGGCTGCGGGAGGGAGGGAGGGAGGGAGGGAGCAGGAGGCAGAGAGGGAGGGAGGGAGAGAGAGAGAGGAGGTGTCGAGGGAATCGGGCATTGTTTCCACCGTGCCTGCATGACAACAGGCACCCCGGGCTGACACACTGACACAGTGTCCGAGGTCTGCGGCTTGCTTTCAGTGCATCACCCCCCCCCGTCCCCCCCGTCCCCCGTCCCCCGGGGCTCCACTGCCAGCCCCGGGGCCTTTTCCGCCGTATCGACAAGTCACCAGCGTCCTGTGCTCTGCTCTTGGCCTCTGTGCCTGCATCCCTGGTGTGTATCCCAGGGGATTTGACCCTCTGTGCCTGTACCCCTGGTGTGTATCCCGGGGATTTGACCCTCTGTGCCTGTACCCCTGGTGTGTATCTCGGGCGTTTGACCCTCTGTGTCTGTACCCCTGGTGTGTATCCTGGGGGTTGGACCCTCTGTGCCTGTACCCTGGGCATGTATCCCGGGGATTTGACCCTCTGTGTCTGTACCCTGGGTGTGTATCCCGGGGATTTGACCCTCTGTGCCTGTACCCTGGGTGTGTATCCCGGGGATTTGACCCTCTGTGTCTGTACCCCTGGTGTGTATCCCGGGGATTTGACCCTCTGTGTCTGTACCCCTGGTGTGTATCCCGGGGATTTGACCCTCTGTGTCTGTACCCCTGGTGTGTATCCCGGGGATTTGACCCTCTGTGCCTGTACCCCTGGTGTGTATCCCGGGGATCTGACCCTCTGTGTCTGTACCCCTGGTGTGTATCCTGAGGATTTGACCCTCTGTGTCTGTACCCTGGGTGTGTATCCCAGGGATTTGACCCTCTGTGTCTGTACCCTGGGTGTGTATCTCGGGCGCTCGACCCTCCGTTCCGTACATATGCCGGCCCTTTTGACATCCGCGACTGGGCGCGGGAAACAGGAGCCCCTGAAATAGACCAGGGCATATTGAGCGGGATTGACTGCGCAGCGAGCGGCGTGCTTACCCCCGCTCGTCCACGGCCGCCGACAGATGGTACCTCACCCCCGCCCCCGCCCCCGACACTGAGGAGGGGGCGGGGCACGCGGGCTAGAGGAGATCTGAGCGGATGTGGCGGAGCAGGTACCCCGATGGCGTTCGCAGGTCGTTTGTTTACATTCAGGGGCCGCCGTCGCAGGCAGCGCGGCGGACGAAAGGCCGTTTCCTCACGCGGAGAAACACCGCACGCGCTGCCGTTGCTCGTTACCTCCTTTAACTCATCTCCTTTTTGTCTTATCCCGTCGTCTCCGCTGAGCGCACTCCTCTACCAGCCCGGGGGCGGCTTTTCTTCACTGGTTCCTGACCTTGTTTATTTCCCACTCGGGCCCTCGCTGCCTGCCGTGATGTGCAGTGTGCTGGATGCTGTATCTTTACTGGCTCAGCCTGAGGGACAGCCTCCGCTCTCTGACTAACCCTTCTCTGATTTAATGGTGTTCCACCCCCCAATGTACAGCTTGCCTGTCCACTCAACTTCCTTCACCACTGAACACTACTGCAGCAACGTATGTTATTATTATTATTATTATTAATCAGCCATGAAGTGAGTCAGTCACATGCCATTTTGTTCTGTCTAGTAGGAACTGTATTTGTACTATAGTGTTTTATTGAAGGCTGTAGTGAATCATTTTGGGGTTTTTTAGAATAGCTGATGGCTGTGCTAGTAATGTGAACTCAGTGACATCACTCAATAGCCAGTCAGGTATTCATGTGTGCGTACAGGGATAGACTGGTAGGGTGTGACTCAAAGATTGGGATCAAAAGGAACCGGAAATGACTGATAAGAAGGAAAACAAAGGGGAGAAAAGGCAAGTGGTGAAAG